>JAUELE010162766.1:0-13837 GCA_031471655.1 Diodora aspera
ATGCAATCTGTCCCATTCTTCAACCAACGCCTTGACAAGTTCATCTAGCGTGGCTGGTGGCCTTTCACGTTGACGCACACGTCGGCCCAAGATGTCCCCGACATTTTCAATGGGGAACGGTCAGGGCTCATTGCGGGCTAGGGCATCCTATGGATATTGTGCCATTGAAGGTGGTTATGTTATTTACCTTGAAATTCCAATTTCCTCTACTTTTTTTGAAAAGTATATATTAAAATAATGTATCAAGTCACAGGTTTGCACTCCAAGATCTGATACACAACAAAGGAAGGCCAGCTTCCTACTTCGTACACACCGTGGTATATTAAAGTTAAATATATGGTCAAACTCAGTTTCTTTTGAAAAAACCCAACTAACGGAACGATAAATAAACATACAAGTATGTACATACCACGAATAATACATGAAAGATATAGCTTGTGTGTCGGTTTTACAGCCTCTTGAATAACTTCATTTATTTTAGGACCCCCAAGCCATGAAATAGAAAAGCTGCATTCCGAACTTGAAAATACTCATAAACCTTCGGAAACGTTACACTTGCAATTAAATGCATTCGGCTCATATTCGGAAAACATTCGGAAATCAACGGAACATTCTTCGGTAAACCCTCAGAAAAAGGTTCGGAATGAGGATGGATATTTGAAAGTAGAAAATGCATCCATCTGCATCTGCCGGGACTAAGGCAAATACGGCGTTATTTAATTAGGTATACACTTCTACAATGTATGATTTACAGTTTATGTTGTTTATTTCACACAGATAGCACCAGACCTATTTTAGCGTAACAAGACACTCAGCTAACGGTATCACACAGGCAATCTCTGCCGCTAGCACTATCTTTTATATATCACAAAGTCAACAGATTGGCGAAGTCAGAGAACAACATCCTACTTCAGCTTGATCATATTGAAAACATGCCGATACATCCACAGTGAGTTAACTCGTACGTTATCACAAGGGCGGAAGTGGATAAAGGAACATGACCTTATTTTAACAGGCATGCAACACGCAATACCATTGTGGCGGTGACTACTTTTAACCCAACTGGTCAAAACCAGTTGAGTTTTTAGCATAAGTGAAAAGTCCGGCGTCCGTCTGTCCGTACGTAAACAATTCGATGTCACACCTCTAGCAGTCACAAATATTGATGAAACTTAATTAAACGCTAGTTTGGTATTGCATTTGAGCCCATACCCCCAAAAGTGGGCGTGGGGGGTGTGCCAAATTGAAAAATCAAGTTTGGTCAGTTTGAAGGTTTCTAAGACAGTTAGGAAGCTGAAATTTTGGTTTGTAGAGAGTATAGGGTTTAGACGGGTTTAAACAAATTAGGAAAAATGACCTTACCTTAGCCTTTGACATAACTGCACCCATACAACCCAATTGGAATTACGTCACACCTCTAGCAGTCACAAATATTGATTAAATTCGATAAAACTTTGCATATATCACCTGTGTGACATAAACTAGTTTGGTATTGCATTTGAGCCCTGTATCCCAAAAAGTGGGCATGGCAGGGAGCCACATTGAAAAATTAAGTTCTGTTGATTTGAAGGTTTCTAATGACGTTCAGAGGCTGCAACTTAGTTTGTGGACAGTATACTATATGCCTGTTAACATATCAGATAAGTTTTGATGAACTATGAAAAATGACCTTGCTTTGACCTTTGACATGACTGTACTCATAGAACCCAAATGGAACGACGTCGCACCTCTAGTAGTCACAAATATTGATCAAATTCAATAACACTTAGTATACAGCATCCTTGTAACATAAACTAGTTTGGTATTGCATTTGATCCCTGTATCCCCCAAAGTGGGCGTGACAGGGAACCATATTGAAAAATTAGGTTTTGTTAACTTGAAGTTTTTGGATGAAGTTCGGAGACTGAAACTTGGTTTAAGGACAGTATGCTGAATGCCTGTTGACAGGGTTGTGACTAATTTTGAAAAAGAAATTGCCTTTGACATGAAGGCACCCATTGCACTCTATTGGAGTAACGTCACACCTCTAGTGGAACAAATTCAATTAAACTTGGTGTACATCACCTTTCTAACTTAAAGTAGTTTGAGATTGTATTGTGTGGCGGGGGGGGGGGGTGCATTGTGAATACAATATGAGCCCTCTAGGTGTAAAAACAAAGTAATAACAAATATTGGAACTTGGTACCTTGCATCTTATAAACATACGTAAACTGGTGTGGGATTGCATTTGAACCCAGTGGACGTCACAGGGGTACCATGTTAAAACAATATCAATTGTGGTCAACTGGAAATGACATCATACTAACAATTAGTTTTATATTCGTATTTCCAAACTTGAGAAACTTGCATCTTTATAGAATAAACACATTTGTAAAAGTTTTAAAATAAGTGTAATGGTCAGACAGTTAGTCAACAGACCAGTGACCACTGCAAATGGCATTCATCAGGGACCATTTGTTGGAATTTCACTGAGGGCTTAACACCAGTGTCTCAATACACGCCATGATGTAATACCAATACACAATCAATAAACAGAAACTGATAAAAGGGCCTGTTTTTAAAAGACAAAATGAAAATTGTCAGAAATACTTTGAAATTTGATTTGATATTTCCTTACAAAATGAAAAGAATGTCCGAACGGACTCATGTAAATAGTGGTAAAGTATCTTTATGACATTCATTTTATAAATTACTGTTCGAAGAGTTTAAGTACTTGTTGTGTATGTGCCAGTGTTTATGTTGCCTACCAGTTTGTTTTATTTATGTTTGTGTAACTTGCATATAATAATTACGACTAGAATATTAAGGCAGTCTGGACCTGGCAAATGAATTCGCGACAGGACGTTCCCTCGCTGGATTTCTTCATGTACACGTAGAATGTAGTGTACCATACTGTACACAATTTGTGCCTTCATCGCTGTCTTAGTAAATAAATGTGATGGAACTAGTCGTCATTGAACTTCAGCTGATTACCCAATAGTCATGCGCCTACAAACAGCCACCACTTCAGCAAAAACTACATACAAGTCATCAGGGTCACTATTAGCGTCATCAACGACAACTACAGCAATTTGTACCAACATTTCGAGGACAACAATCGTGTTCAATTTGTTTCAAACAAGACGATGGCAGTGTCCACCATTCCATTTAATCCTTGCAATTGCTCGGTTAGTATTATTTAACGTTACGTATGTTTACATACTGTCCCTTACTGCAGAAACTCTCTGTCGTTGGCGAATTTTCCGTCACAAATCAGACACGTGATCAAGGTATTTTTGGATAACCTGTTGCCCGGAGAACGAGTAAAACGACGCTCTCTCTATTGTTAGTAAGTATGTCACTTTATATCATTACGTCACACGACTATGTACTTATTTTCATCTTTCTTCGTTCATTCCCTGCAGCCATATCTAAGGTCTCTCCAATTAGCGTGCTGATGAATTTAAAGTAATATTTTGACGAAAGTCTATGAGGGGTGATGCCTTCACCCATATACATATTCATTTAGCCACCGAGTAATGTCACTATAATCACTTTACTTTGGCTATATAAAAAGTGAAAATGTAACGGCATGAGAATTGGGAATCAGCTGATGTTCAAGGGCGACAAGGTCAATGATTTTCAGACATTTACTGATGAAGACCTTGCTGAAGACAAACGTCATAGATAATATAGTACCCTAGAGTGCAGGATGGTGTCCCGCGAGTGAACGTCCGCTCGCTGATCAAGACTTTGAAAGTACACTAGTAATTCTAATGTACAGTTTACGCCAACATAAAGAACACAGACAAACTAGTAGACAACATACACAAAAGTCCAAGTTAACACGAGCACATGGATAGGATTACTGACTAAAGGCAGTTGGGGAAACAAAATGTGGTGGAACCGTGGGATTGACTTGTAGCCCACAGAAAGAATCAGTTTGAAAAACAATTTGGAGAACAGCAACTGCCACAACATCTATTCATGCTGGAAGTTTATATTTGTCTTGTACGTCACACATATCACTTCAAACATTTAGGGTATGCAAACTGGCCATTTAGGAATGGTCTTAAATCTGTGGCGTCTGTCTTAACCGCCCTGCATGTTGTGAACAAAACTACTGTGCTACGCCCATCACTCTGAGATATTATTGCACTCACCTTTGTTCAACGCTATCGCATGAGGGCAAGGACTTGGATCCGATGTGACAACGTACATCCCTGGATGTGGTAAATGCGCCACGAGTGTTGCGCTCCGGCGACCACACAATGACATACACTTTTGGAAAAAAGAGCAGAACAACTGACACGGACGCCGAGAGAGTGATGGAGACACACATCGTTACCTCCTTGCTCTCTCCTCCAAAGTAGATTGGAAAAAAGCCTAACCATATCACACATGTCGTATACATAGTAAAGCCAATGAATTTTGCTTCGTTGAAGTTTTCTGGAAGATTTCTAGTTTTAATTGCATATAATGTACACATGAATATGAGGAAGACATCAAAGCCAAGAGGTACAATGACGCCCAATGTTGACGTGTTGCACACAAGGCGCACCCGCCGACTGGAAGGATACTCTAGTTTGGAATCAGCAGGTTCTATGACGAGCATCACCGTTATCACAGCGCACTCCACTCCAATGACAATTCCAGTGATAACAACTTGTGCAGACGCGCTCATGAACCTCGGTTTCTTTGTCATTATGCGTTTACTGCCTTCCAGTATCCGTGCTATGCGGTTGGTCTTCGTAACCAAGGCACCGTATATCAGCGAAAACGCTAAGCCTGGTAGAATCCTGGAGAGGTAACAAAACACCATGGATGGTTTGGCAACCATGACAAAATTACTGCAGTACGCCAGCACTGTTCCAAACAAAATGATGTAGCTGAGTTCCCTGGTAGAGGCCTTTACAACCGGAGTATCATTATGCCGCACAAACACATAGAAAACAAACATCGTGACCAGGATGCCAACACAAGCCATAACCATAGAAACAATGGCTTCAGTGTGTCCCCAACTGATAAAATCCACTGGTATGACCTCGCAATCTGAAATTACAAATGAAACCGTTGTTAAATAAAGTTACAGAAAAACGCATCTTTTGTACACGACATGCATAACCACCATCTAGATAGCTATATAATCTTTAATTTATCAAGTGAAATGACAACGCATCATTGACAAAAGCCGTTACGACTCCCTAAGCGATAGTGACTGAACCTGAAAGATCCGAGTTAGGTCGATGTCCCCGCTGACAAGTCTCACAGGTGATGTTGTCTCTGACGATATCGTTCTCCAAGCATGGCGTGCACACCCAGCAGCATACCACACCCTTTACCTGCTGGAAGACACAAAAGAGAAGCTTAGATATTCTGGACGGTAAATTTTACTCTGCGAGTATGAGCACATGCAGAGTACATAGTGTAAGAGGGCGTGTAAGTTAACATACGTTCCTGCTGTACAAACTGCATATTATAACAGGACTTGTAAGTTAACATACGTTCCTGCTGTACAGACTACACATTATAACAGGACTTGTAAGTTAACATACGTTCCTGCTGTACAGACTGCATATTATAACAGGACTTGTAAGTTAACATATTTTCCTGCTGTACATACTGCATATTATAACATAACTTGTAAGTTAAAATAAGTTACGTGCTATCGTACAGAGAACATATTCCAATAGAACTTTTACATAGAGATGACATGCTGTAAGAGGACTTGAAAGTTAACATAAGTTGCGTACTATCGTACAGAGAAGACATTCCAACTTTCACATAGAGATAACATGTTGTAAGAGGACTTGAACGTTAAAATAAGTTACGTACTATCGTACAGAGAACATATTCCAATAGAACTTTTACATAGAGATGACATGCTGTAAGAGGACTTGAAAGTTAACACATACGTTACTGCTATGCAGACCGCATGACATAAGATGTCTTGTAAGTTAACATATGAGTTACTGCTGTACAGAAGACATGGTACAAAAGGACTTGTAAGTTGATATACGTTGCTGTTACACAGACTGCACGGTATAAGAGGGTTTGTAAATTGACAGACGTTACTACTGCACACACTGCATAGTATAAGAGATCTTGTAAGTTAATATATATTACTGCTATGTATTCTGCATGGCATAAGATGACCTGTAAGCCAACACAAGTTACTGCTGTACATTCTGTATAAGAGGACTTGTTAGTTACCTTCACGTGACCTCTAGGACAGGGGAGACTGCACACAGACTGTATGAAGCCCTTATGAGAGATGCTCGGCCAATATACAACATCGTCCCTCATGGAGAGTGTCCCAGAGGACCAGGAACCAATAGTAACGTAGCCGTATGTTGTGTTATCCACTTCTGTACTCGGCTGATAGTTGAGAATATCGTACCTGTGACGACAGTCAACAAATATTATGAATGCGAACAATTAATTACATGAATTTACTCATATGAATGTTACCTCGTGTCTATTTGGCACAACTTCCACTTGACAGAAGTCTGCCACGACAGCAACAGATTCAGTGTGATTTCACAGGTTACATGGTATCAACTAGCGAAACGATGCAAATATTTGGATTGCGTGGCACTTCTATTTAGTTGCATAGTTTCGGTAACACTCGTTGTTCCTCTGAAATACGAACTAAACGTAGAGTTTCTTATACTCGATGCAAGCAGTGAACCATACATACCTGCCTGGGGGATTTCCGTCGGCGTCAAAATATACTGATTCGTTGCTGTATGTCGTAAAACTGACATTGTAGATGTTCTCCAGAAGAACGCTGCCGTTTATTGGCGTCATTGCAGAGCACATACCCGAAGCGTTGGCTCCGCAGACGGTCCGATACATCCGGTCCAGCCCATAAGCCAATGTATACACGGCTGACACAACAAAACCCAGCTTGGAGTCTTGTTCTGTTCCCTCAAGGGTCTCGTTACCTGAAACCATAATGTATAAAAATACTACTAAAAGAAAAGCTTTCCCAATTTCACTACACGTACGTACAATATACATGTATATTTTAAAATGGCAACTTGGTAGGTAAATACAGATTGGAAGAGGATAGACAAAGAGTGCGAAGATACATACAGACTGGGTTAGGATAAATACAGACTGAGAAAGGATACATTATACAGACCGAGAGAGGATAAATTGTATTGGGTGAGGATAAATACTGTCTGGGAGAGGATTAAACAGAGTGATAAGGTATAAACACAGACCGACTAGCAGAGGCTAGACGAAGATACATGTATACAAACTTATAGAAGATAAATACGGATTTGGAGAGTTTACATAGAGAATTGGAGAGGATAAATACAGACTTGGAGAGGATAAATGCACAATGGATTCGGATACATACAGACTGGGTAGGGATATACACAGACTGGGTGAGGAGAAATACGGACTGGGAGAGGAGAAATATGGACTGGGTGAGGAACATACGGACTGGGTGAGGAATCTACGGACCCGGTGAGGAACATACGGACTGGGTGAAGAATCTACGGACTGGTTGAGGAACATACAGACTGGATAGGAAAAAAACAGACATGGTAGGGTTAAACAGAGACTGAGAGAGGATAAACACAGTCTGGGAGAGGATAACAACAGACGGGGAGATGATAGATACAGGGTGGTTTGGGATCAATACACACTGGGAAGGGATGAAGATTGACTGTGAGATAAAAATACAGACTCGCTGAGGAGAAATCCAGGAGACTGGATGCGGATTAACAGAGACTGAGAAACATACATACAGACGGATTGAGGACAAACACATTGCGGAGACATATCGACTTGGTGGAGATAAATACAGACTGAAGGAGGATAAATACAGACCATATGAGATTTAAAACAGAATGAGTGAAGATAAATGGGGGAGACATTGACACATGCCAAAGATGAAACTAACCAAATGAAGGTAAATACGCAAAAATGAACACATCTATTGATTGAATGATTATACATAGTGATATATTCTTACTGATTGAGGATACATCCTGATCGATAGCGATACATACTGACTGATAGAAGATACATCCTGACGTATGGAGGATACTTATGGATTCGACCTCCTGTAATTCTGGCTTATAGAGGATGCATCCTGACTGATAGAGGATACATCTTGACTGATTGAAAATACACCCTTAGAGATAGAGGATACACCCTGATGATTGAAGATACATCCTGACAGATAGAGGATACATCCTGACTGACTGAGATCACATCCTGACAGATAGAAGATACATCCTATCTGATAGAGGATACATCCTGCCTAATTGAGGATACATCTTGACTGATTGAGAATACACTCTGATTGATTCAGGCCACATTCTGAGTGAGATAAGATAGATACGTCCTGACTGAATGGGAATGCATCCTGACTTATTGATTATACATCCTAACTAATATAGTATACATCCTGACAGATAGAGGATACATCTTGTCTGATAGAGGATACATCCTGGCTGATGTTACGTCCTGGTAAATAACGCCTAGATAGATGAAGTTAAATCTGTGCGTTTGTTTGAATACACAGCATTGCTGCATCTCAAGTGAACGAGCATGTATTGTCCCTTCATCAGTTGGGCAAATTAACGATGCGACAGCAATGATTCACCAGCTAACACACTTATAAACATAACTATTCTGCGAGTGACTTTGTTGAGCCACATCTGGGATTGGAATCCCACTCCGTAGGGTCAAGCATAGACCACCAACACTTTTAAAGATCGGTGATGTAGATCGCTCAGTCATTTATACTTCCCTAAAACCCAAGTTCAGGAAACAAGTACTCTAGATTGTTGACATTCAGACCCACCCGCTTGATGTTTCAAAGCTCTGACGGCGATATGACAGTGAACATTCAGTATCAGCTTAGGAAATTATTAAAGATAACATTATTCGTCTTATTTGTGATTAGCTATTCTGTTGCTGCTTTAGGTTGAAACCAGTACAGGATTCGAACTCGTGCCATCTGGATCGGACAACCATTACCAGCACCAGACCAGCAAAGCACACTGCTCAGTGCAAAAGAAGTTAACACAAGAAGGGAAGAGTTCTCTGCATGACAGACCAATAACCTGCAGGTGCCGTTGTTCCTCATCTCTCGCTGATGAGCGAGATTGGGTGTAATGCCCACTTGAACAGGCACTACCTCACTAATGTGAATCCAGAAAAATTGCCATGCTTAATCCATCGTCAGAACGCAGTGCCTATTTGCACATAATTATCTCAATTTAAGAACATAACGACAGCACTTTAGTTCTCTACCCTAGGTCCTAGTTTTTATCGACCAAAACCGTAATGGAGTTATCTCCCATGATTACGAGGGCGCGTTTACAGAATTAGTTCATTGGGGTATACATTGACTATTTTAGTGGCAGTGCTCAAGTATGTAACACGAAGTAGTTGTCTCCCCTTGTCGTTGACGCCATTCTCAATAGCTTCACGAATAGAACATAATCAGAGGTTGGTAAGAAAGGCATTACTATTAAGAGCGAAAGTTGGATTAGGTTCGCTTTACCGATTAATGTAATAAACCAGCGCAAATGCACGACTGGAAAACTCTTAAATATTCTATTTGTTTACTCTGCAAAGTAATGTGAGGGTGTTGGGTCTTGTGAGTGCTGTGGGCATGTCGGTCGTAGTGGGCATATGAGGTGTTATATAGAAACAGTGGGTGTTGTTAGTACTGTTGACACGTCGTTTGTGTAGATATGTGGGGCATTTTAGGCGTGTCAAATGTTGTGGATGATGTGAGCATGTCGTTGATTGCGGGCGTGTTCGTTGTTGAAAGCATGCGGTCGTTGAAGGTATGCATAGAGGATGTTGGCGTTGATGCTTTTGGCATATCAGTTGTTATGGGGATGTGTGATTTTGGTATGCATATAGGGTGTTGTGGGTGTTGGAATATCGATAGTTGTGGGATATGAATCTTTGTAAGCATGTGCGGTGCTGTGGGAGTTTAGGGTATTTAGGTTGCTGCAGATATGTTCGATAAGTTGAATATGGCATGTTACGTGTGTACAAGAAGTGATGTATGCATGCTAGGTGATAAGTGCAAGTTAAGTTATTTGGGTACCCACAGAAAATGTTAACATGAACTTTCCAACTGGGTGATATTCTCTGTGTACAGTCACTTCTAACAGTGCGTGTTTCCTGGAAACGATTATTGTTGACATTAAATTCTTGTAACAGTGTCCTTTTCTCAGCGTGACAATATGTATGACATACATGTAAAACTTCCAACTGTCCTTGCGTGGCAAATTTATTAAACAGAACCATCTGAATGATTTCTCTGCTTAACATAAAACAATGAAATTGTAACTGGACAAGTTTCTCTGCTTGTCAATATGTGTGTTAACATGAAACATCTGACACAGCGTGTTCCTGACATGGTGGTTTCTCAAACTATGTTGTCATCATTTACACTGCCTGACTGGGTGCCAAAATGTTAGCATAAAACTTGTAACTGAATATATAAACTTGTATATATATTTATAGACCTGACATTTAGGTTTCAGATTCGATGTACTACTAAATTTCATTGATTTCACACCGCCAGTTTCTAAAGGAATCGACTTTGTTTAGTTACAGTGTCAAATTGCCTGAACGCTAAAGGGGACGGTCTACTAGGGCCATTTACTTTCAATTATGGGCAAATGGAGCTCGCGGCCAGAGGCAAAAGTTAGGGACAGGTCACGGCAGCAGAACACGGTCCAATTGATCGACTACCAGATTCTATTATGAGAAAGAGGACGACTCCATGATCCAGTCCAACATCATTGTAATGACATTGGGCCAAAGGAGTCCGCATGCAATTCGCTCGTTGGACTGCTCTTGGGTGATCAGATTTGCCTGATCTTTACACTGTACACGTGGCCACTTTGATATTAACGATACCTTTTCCTCTCATCTTAATGTATCCAGATTTCAGACAAGGCTTGTTATCAGTCAAAGGCGTGTCTTCCAAAGAGACATCCATGAGTATCTCACTTCATCTGCTACACAATACCTGTCAATACCTAATTTGCATACCTTATGAGTGAAACATCATCAACATCTGCTGTTAATCCCCCCCCCCCCCATACCCATACATACCCACGTTTAACTCTCAACATACCATATTTTGTAACACCTGTAACACGTGATTTGTATATACCGACGTGTTTTGTAATAAAAATTAACATGTTCTCTAATACCTGACGTGATTTGTAAATTCCAACGTGTTTTGCTATGAAAATTAACATGCTTTGTAATACCTGGCGTGATTCGTAATTGTTTTACAAAACACGTCAGTGTTACAAAACACGTCTCAACAAACACACTCTGTAGAGGATATATACAATACGGGCATTAATAATGTCAAACAAAGTACAACATTGCCCTACAGGAACAGTAAATGGGTAACTGATTCACACAACGACTTGCATAAATGATTTATTATTGGTTGGATTTATATCTGTTGGTATATTCCCTCTTTCTGACAATTCATCTTCCTCTGTGTTGACGATAAATGTTAATTTATGGCTTTAAAATATACTATACTAATGGAAATCTAAGGTCAGTTTAAGCCTGTAATCTCGAGTAGTCTGTTTCATTTCTAAGTCAATTACCGAACGGATTGTCACTGATTCCTTTAGTATTTGCATAAACAAATTACTCCCAATATCAGGGAAGCTGGAATAAGAAGACAGCGGCAGTCATAAACTAGGCCGTGACATACAGCAAAGTTTAATTAAGTTTACGACTCCGGTAACCCACGTCATTTCTCCACACTGCGGCTAATGTGAGGCGTTTGTGGCAGCAAACGGACGTTATGTATGTAGTGGTTTGTCTTAAGGCTCAACAGTCTGCGCTGTGCACGTCTCTGGTTGTGGTTGTCGGACTTCAGAATAATAGCTCATTTACAGCCAAGGACTCTGCACAATGTATGATATGATCACATAAAAATGTGTTGAGAATCATAATCAATAGAATTTTGCTGAAATAGTCTCTACATAATTCGTGTGCATTTACATATTACTTCAAGCGGGCAGTGTGTGGTTACACTTAAGCGAGTCGTAACCATAAGATACTAAGTTGTAATAGGTCTCGATTCGATTTTCGATTTTTGTCCCTCGATTTCGAATATTTCGATTCGATTTATACGTAAGTTGATTTGTGATTACATCACACCGGGAAAATCTTTGTATGAAATAATTACTGTTCTTTACGTGTAACACAGCAATAAAGAAATACACCAAAAAAACAAAAACAAATAGATCTTTAATAAAGATCACTGCCTCCCCTGAAATGACCGAACGGTTCCGAATGATGCTAACTTAATAAACCGTTTGACTTATGGCACTGTATGGTTTTGCGGAAAGACCCAACGTAATATGAATGATATGTATGCCGTTTTTCCAGAAACTCATTCAAGATTATTGTTAATGAAACGCGGAGAAAATCGAATCGAAATTACGAGTAGTGTATTCGAAAATCGAATCGAAGAAGCATATTCGCGAATATTCGAGATTTCGATTAATCGTTACACTCCTAGTAATTGGCATTACATGTGCGTAAATCTTCGGTATACCATTCACGAGTGTGTTAATAATTATGTACTAGAGAAAACGATTCTTGTGTAAACGTATAAGCTGTGTTGGAATTTTAAATATATAGGAAAGAAATTACAGAAGATTTCAAGATACGCAGTTGGCGAGAGGGTTTAAAAACTAGTGCGTGTGTGCGCGTGCATGTGTGTGTGTACCCAAAGACATGAATATGACATCGATTACATGAAAACAGTTGACAGCCAGGCATGTAATGAACAATGTAGTACAGTAACTCATACATATGCCGTCATACTTTTATCGTGATTGTTAATCGATGGCATTTTTTCTTCACTATATGTGTGCTGTTCTTAAATGTAGTCCTTATTATATAATTATAATTACACACGTGGTAATGATCATACACGTTTGGCATTTACGTATATATAAATAGATACGTACGCGGTAATAACTGTCGAGGGCATTGTAACATGATAATTGTCAGTCGACAATGAACAGCGATCCTCATAAAGATAGGCGTTGTAATCTTGTTCGTAATGCCGGTGAGGCTCGTGTGCATGCTAACAACGCTGACTGGAATAAACAGGATTATTTCTTGAAATACATGTGTGGGTAGAACTCATTGAACACATAGATGCAACACCAAACCGGCTGTTTGTTAATTAAGATATATCGTATTGGTAGTTGCGATTGGAATATATAACAACCACGCTAGAAAGCGGATGGAAAGAGTATTGAATTTTGAAGACAATGGCTTCTTCTATATGTTGTAATATCAAATTTCATCAAATTCAAATGTCGGAGTTGAAGCGGGATTATATTCACTGGGCATGGTCTTGTTCATGAAGGGACGCAGATAGTGTATTTTGAACTTTCCTTCGTCTCCGATTGAAACCTGCATTTATCATAGCCATAGCCTTTGTAAATCGCAACGCCAAGAGTCATTCTGGGCTACACAAACAGTATTGAGAACTTATTCTAAATTTAAATTGGTGTGGACATCGAGAGACAGAGCAGAATGTTGTGGTGTTTACCTTTTCCATCCGTTTACATGTCGGATATCGAGAGACAGAGCAGCATGTTGTGGTGTTTATCTTGTATATCCGTTTACATGTCGGACGTCGAGAAACAGAGCAGAAAGTTGTGATGTTTACCTTTTCCATCCGTTTACATGTCGGACATCGAGAGACAGAGCAGCATGTTGTGGTGTTTACCTTGTCCATCCGTTTACATGTCGGATATCGAGAGACAGAGCAGCATGTTGTGGTGTTTATCTTGTATATCCGTTTACATGT
>JAUELE010162875.1:0-22994 GCA_031471655.1 Diodora aspera
GTGAAATATTCATTCATTCATTGCACCGCCATAATAAACATGTGAACTTGAATATGCTGTATTTCATCTTTTAAAGGTTAATTCCCCATCACTAAGAAAACCTGTATACAACAAGCTTGTATAATATGTTTAAAGAGATACCCGCAAGAGGGTGTAACGTTATAATGCAAACGAACCATTTTAACAGGCATTGACCTGGACCTGTGATCAGATAAAAACATACAGATGAAAAGGAATAAGGGAACGGTGGTTGGGAATAGTTTTCAGTGAAATATCATCTCAAGTGTTCCACGTCGATATCAAGGGGGCATCCGGAGACATGACGGACAGACCAAATACCGACAATGCATGAGTTTCATAGCTGATTAAAATAAGCGAGATGTCAAAGGGTCATCCGGAAAGGGGGAGCAACAAGTTTCAATTTTGCCTATAGGGCGCAAAATAGTCTGGAAATGTTCCACGTCGATGCCAAGGAGTCATCCGAGACAAAAAAGGGGGGTAGCTTACTTTGCCCAGGGCGCAAAATAGGACTCGCACCGGCCCTGTTGCACGGAAGGCAATGGATAACGTGTGGCCAGTGGTGTCACTAGGGCAAGCGTCAACCAGTGCAGTTACTACAGTATAATGATGTCACACCATAACTATTCTGGTCAAGACCGCAAAACGTAATGACGTTGCCAATGGCGCTGATCGTAGTTGACGTAAATGTTGCAAGTCCAGCTGTTCGTTGATGAGTTCATCAGGGCTTTGCAATAAATGACTCTGGATTCATAGCCAATGCGACAAGGGCTTGCGAAAGAAGGTGAAAAGAAAATCTATAAATGTCACGACACCGGAGCCAATTCCGGTGTCTTTATGAATTCTGGAGTATAAAACATTGAACACATATGGTAATCGCCAAGCGCTCTTGATTTAGTAAATACAGGTTAGCAGTTGTCTCTCTGTTTCGATGGAAAAGCCAATGGTATTTATGAGGATAATGAACTCTATGATTCGTCCAAATTGCCATAAAGAATAGTATTTATGAAGTCGCGCTGCTTTTAAGAGACATCTTTTGGGCATATTCTGTAAACGTAAAGACCTTAGTTCTTAATGAATATGATTTAATCCTTTTGAATCTAGTTTGGATTGAACATCTGCCGTCAACGTTGGCAATTCATAACCTGCATGATGGTAAACCATATGAAATGCTGTCACTGGTTGGTTTTATCCAGATATTATTGTTCATTACGTTGTTTCACAACTTCATGCAACTTTTAAAACGTGATCGTATTAACGTACCTCGACTATTGTACTAGGGGTGCGTGTGTACGTGTGTGTGCGTGTGTGATCGGACCATGTCTGGTTTCCTATTTATCTAAAGATCTCTCTGTTTGCAATTCTCTGTATGTTCGTGTCTGGTTTCCCGGTGTTTGTGTCTGTGCATTTGATTATCATTAATATTTACAAGTCACGAGTGATTACCTTGGTAGTCTTCTAGACATCTAATTTATTGTTCTAATTACCAAAAATTAATTTTTCTTTTAACTCAGACGCAACGTTGGAGTGATCGCGATTCCACTGGAAGTAGGTTTTTTTCGGGAAGGTTTTTTTTCTGTTTTGATTTGTACTGCTCTCATTAGAGTTCTATTTGGGACGTGTTTTCGATTCAAGGGAGCCTTACACTGCATGTATAAGCAAGGCAATCAATAACGAATCTTCTTTACCACGGAAGAAGCGAAACCACAGAGGACGGGCAATAATTACAGTTGCAAGCAAGATACACGGCCTTTTTTGCCTGTATATACGTGGTTCGCATTTAGAACTTTTTATCTCAGCTGCTTTACGAACTTTGGCGAGCCATTCCAGATGAGGGAAGATCTTTTTGTGCACTTCCTATGACACTTTGACCTATCCCTGGGACTTATCAATTGCCTTTAGGCATTGGATATACTTGTTACTGATCAGGGTTAGTATATCTCGTATTTGATCACGTGGGGTGTTTAATTTATAGCCCTGTGGAATCCGTGACAAATGGGTCGCCAACGTTGGCTTGCAATCGACGTCGTGAATAACGTTATCAAGGTCGCGTCCCACGACGGACAATTTGAGTCAAATAAATGTTTAGTGTGCTATTTATAAGCAGATCGCATACATCTTTTCGGAACAACTGACTGAAGATAAATGTATCGGAGTATATCCCGTGTCTGAATTAGTACAAATAATAATGGAATATTTATGAAGTCTGACTTTAAGGAAATTGTCAAAGAAATGTTATATGTTATATATTCAAATATGAGAAGGATGCAGATATTGCTATTTTGATATATTTATTTTTGGGGAGGTGAGGAAGCTGATGCGACTGGAAAGATACTTATTAATAAGTAAATAAAGTTTACTCTCAATATAAAGACAAGATACTGGAAAGATATTTATTAATAAGTCGATAAAGTTTACTCTCAATATAGGGAAACAATTTTTCATTTTTTCTATTTTCCATGTCTTAACTTCTTTGCTTTTATCCTTTCGTCTGTTTTCTCTTCGTCTTTTCACGTCCTTTCTCTTCTCTTCTCCACTTCCTTCTTTTCCCTCAGCGTTCTTTTAGCTTTTACTATAGTACTGTATCTATATTATTTCTTTTCTAGACCTATCTATCCATATGTCCATCCATCCACCCCAATATCTACTACTGAATAAATTCACAAATGCGTTGGATATACAAGAGATATCCCTTCAAGACTTGGAAGTTTTATCAATGAGATGATGTCAATCAAATTGCACTCACTGAAATTCAAGCATCCTTGTGATCAACGATGGCATAAAGACATAAAGGAAAATAGCTGAAATCATTTGTTATAGTTTCTTTTGCATGTCAGTATATAAACGCGTGAATTATTACGTTACCTGTAAATTGTCTGAAGCGTGGTCCATCATGTCTTATATCATGTCAGTGGTAATGGGTAACTCAGAGCATGCACCAATGATGCCAGCTGGTTGTCAGGGTCCGTAGTCACATTTTCTACTGATGAGGCAATGACTTTGTCTAATTTATGTGCACTGTTAGTGTAATCATTGTTCAGGTGATGAATGTTATTTGATACGCTTTTTTTAGTGATCCCTTAGTTTTTTCTTCAATGTGCATCAATAGATGACAACATAGAGACAAAAAGACATTGGGTATCAGAACGGAATTGTCAGGTGCACTTTCTTTTGCTCGTCAGGTTAATTAAGCCACTACTGTTTCCTTTCAAACGGAGTTCATTGCAAATGCTTTGTTTGCCCAAATGAAATCTACATTTATTTAAGTGAATGGCGTATACATTAGTTATATACTGATGTCAACGTGGATTATGTTTGCTCAATTTCCTCCACCACAATCCATCCACGGCCGTGTATAATCGACAAAACAATTGTTCATTTGAAATTATACTATCCGCAGTTCATGTCATCCTCGAAATCAAAGACATACATGACTCCGCCAACGGTCCGGCATATGCCTTGGAATCACTCCTATTCTCGATCGTATCGAGGCGGGCGTTTTGACCAATCAGGGAAGCTCCACAGCGAAAGCTTGATTTTCAATCAGGACCCTGACGCAATCTTGTATTATTGTAAAACGTGTACCCATCATTTTAAAACATTACCTGTGATATGAAAATAGAATTCACAAATATATTGCAACAGTGAAAAGGTGTTTTGGAGCTTCTGCAATAATTCACTGACAAACGGAGTTGCATAGCATACACCCGTTTTGTTACTGATTGTCCACGATAGTCACACCTTGTTTTATGTATCTGGGTTCCCGAACTCCTCTACAGCTGCTAGGCCAAGGGTTAATTTACCGGCACATAATTCAGACACATCCATATCTGATTTTCTTAAACATAAAAGATGATTAAAAGTAGGTCCTTGGTCACATGATCCTATGTCAGTATTCAGTGTACAAGTTGACATGCCGCTTTTTCATAATGTAAGCATCACGACCTTCAAAAAACACTGGCACTACTAAATGATATTTTACGTTAAAAGTTTTAGTTTACATACCAAAACTAGGGAAGCGTTTGAACACGTAAAATTAGGATTTCTTAGGTTTTGATCCTCAGTAGGTGGTCTAAAGCGAGTATTTGCTAAGCCAAATAAAGACGAAAATTTACTAGGCCAAGTAAAGAAGAATATTTTCGAAGCCAAGTATGCAAATGTTCTCGACGAATTGCAACATTTTCCCCGACGATGTGAGGGGGCTAAGCTTCCTCCTTCCCCTGGTGCCACCCTTGTCTTCTTGGTGTTACATATACAATTTACAGCAGGGATGATCTCAGACAAGGTCCTGAAGGGAGACGACTGCATTGTTTACAGATCAGTCTAAATCCAATGGTGGGATTCAAGGGTTTCACAGGGTTTTGCCAAACCCCTCGCTAAAATTTATCCAGCTCGACGAACCGGTTGGGTTGACCAAATCGTCAAAGAACCCCTAGCTAAAATTTGGAATTGAAAAATCTGATTAGAGCATCTGATTAGTCTCAATGTCAGGGTCGATGGGTTACACTGAAAAGGTCTTAGTGACACACGATCGTCTTTGCAGGATGTGTCCCACCAGGACCTGGAGGTGGACAGACGAAGAAGGATCGTGGAAGCGCGGACCTAGAGGCCAACAGGAAACCAGGTCCTAAACGAGCTAGCCAACGTCAGGCTGTGCCGGACGTATTGCCAAAGAATACCAAGGAACTGAACCCTGATTGTGATCCACCGTCGCCTACAGCCAAGCTGGAGGCCAAGGACAAACTATCTGAAACAGCTGAGGACGTAGAAGAGAAACTGAACAAGGATGATCCACAAGGGAAGAAGAACGAGAATATCACTACCAACAAGGGCCAGGATACCAATTCAAAGCAGCTTAAAGGACGTGAATCCGAAGAAGATCGGCATTCAGATCTGAAAACAGAGAAACCGAAGAATGATGTAATTGTTACAGAAAAGATTGGCTCCAAAGATTTGCAAGGAAGTAAGATAAAAAGTACCAAGAAGGTATCTGTTGAGACAAAAGTTATTGGTCTTTTCACGCAAGGAAAGCCGAAAGAACAAGCAGATATAGGAAGGAAAAGCACATTCTCAGAAAATGCCGAGAGTGAGAACAAAACATCTAAAACAGAACTTCAGAAATCTGATATAATTAAGGAGTCTGTTGGTAAAACGGGTAAAACGAGCGCTGGTATATTGGATGTGGTGAAACTGAAGGTTGACACTTCCAAACAGAAGTTAAAGACGTGCAACTCAAGTGAAAACATGTCTGAAGATGGAACCAAGGGTGACTTATCTGTGTCTCCATTAAAAGAAGCTTCCTCATCTGCCATTGAGTCTAAAATGGATGGTGGCGCAAAAGCAGAAACTACACAAGAAACCAAAAAGAAAATTTCAAAATCCAAAGCGAAAGCATTGTCCAAGGCGAAGGCAATTGGTAAACTGACCAGGAAAGATGACGGCACTGATACTAAGAAAGCCAACAAAAATCGGTCAAAGTCACCAATTGACAATCTCCCAACACCAACAAAGAAAACAATTCCAGAACTGCCTGAATCTGCTAAACGGGTAGCCAACCTTGACAATGACTCCCCAAAAAGTCCCATTCCTGATGTACATGACCTTAAACCTCCGTGGGAAAATCCTAAACAAGATCCCATGAAGACCAGAGTTGCCGATTTTCCAAACGAAATTCCTACTAGACCTTCTTGGGTTGCTCCATCCAAGAATATCGAGAGGTCTTTGCACTCAAAAGACTCAAAGAAGGATCCTTTGAAAGGAGCCCCTGTAAGCAACAGACCCGCCTGGAATGACCCCAAACAGGATCCCATGAAAGGTCTTCCCGAAGCATTGGTGATGAAGAATTTAGAGCTGATGAACCGGTTAGCGGCTGAGCGGCCACCCAGTACGTACTCCGAATCTGCTGAAGCCTATGTAAGTGGAGCACGTGGACGTCGGGACAGCAATAGCTCCACAACGGTAAGACACTAAAGACATGTTAAGACAGACTAACGTATCAGCCTCAAACTCTGCACTGATACCATTGCACACCATCAAAAGGATGGTAAGCCGATTCGGTGTAAGCCATCGTCTCAGTTTTCAATTGGGTTCACACCCTTGCTTTCGATTCAGCATTCACAAAATCACGCGATATATGCAAATGCTTTTTTAGGTTGATTGCCAGTCTATTTCAAACAGTTCTCGGATTCTTTCTTGCTAAAGGCATCTGATTCAAGGAAAGATACTATTGCAGGGTCAATAATGTTGGGTCTTCCCTGTTTTCAGTCCTTCCAGTCCCGATTACACGCGTTTGAGAACATTAAGAAATCTAAAGAGGACGGTGATGAAAAATTAAAGAACACGTTAAAACCCTTAATGACATGTACATTGTAAGAATCACAGAAAACAGTATGTGTGGAGAAGAGCAGAAATGCTGCTTGGGGGATTCTCACCATGAGGTACAAAGTTTATTTTGGGGTCCCTTCCCTTCTGAGAGGAAGTTTGTTACGGGGAACAAAGTTTCTTTCCATCCCCTTTCTCTTCTGAGAGGAATTTTGTTACGGGGAACAAAGTTTCTTTCGGGCCCCCTTCGATTCCTTTCTCAGAGAAATTGTGCAACGGGTTACAAAGAGGAATTTATTACGGGAAACAAAGTTTTTTTCGGACCCCCTTTCCTTTTGAATTAGTTGCCCAGTTTTTATTTCCTTGCTCTCTGACACCACTTTTGGACCCCCAGGCTTGGCATTTATCATGAGGGAACAGTTCTTTATATTCTGTTTACTCCTGACAGCATATTTTACTTCCAATCTATTTTTCTATTTTCGCCGTGTTCTGGTCCATTTTGGTGATGCATAGTACAGGGTGTAAATAAGTCATACAATCAAATTGTAATTACGTTTAGTAAGTTGTTACTTAGATTATACGATGTGAGCACAAGTAAAAAGCAAGAACTCAACCGACTTTCAGAGAACGACCATTTCAGTTTTAGGATCGAGGAGACTGGAAGATTTTTCTCGTCCATTAGACAATCAATTCGTTTCTTGGATAATTGCCAACAAACTATATATTTTTCAAATATTTTCTTTATTCAGGGTGCGTTTGCTTTTTAATAATTACAGGAGTATAACGCGTAGTTCAAAGGGGAAGATTAAAGTTAATTGGAACTAGAATGGAATTTTTCATATTACATTTCATAATTATTGACTGAATTGTTTTTAAATGCTATATACACGCATGTGTATCTTGGCGGTCTATATATATTTTAACTTTTGACTCATGCAATCTATTTGTTTTCTGTCTATAAACCTTTCCAAATCTTCTCACACCCACCCCCTCAAAATCAAATGATCGCTCCCTTAGTAGCTTTTTGCCCTGGGTTCCGTTTGAGCCCCTCAGGAGAGTATGACAAGGGCGTGGCCATTGCTTCCAACACGATTTATGGTAAGAATGTCTACGTCAGATGAAAGAACATTGGTACATGTAACTTAAAGTGTACAGTCTCAGGGCCGGATCCAGGATTTTGAACGAGGGGTCCAACTGAAAGGGGGATCCAACTTGCAAAATGTTAGTCCCATCCGGGGTACGAGGACTCTTTACTACAGCCGTGTCTTGCTTATACGGACGCTTGCGTGTTTTCACAATATGTCCGGGTAAACGAATTTCCGGATATCTGAAACCAGGTGCCCACATGAAAAACCAAAGATATTAGTAGACTGGACCTTTATTAACAAATATATGCGCTAATAACAAGTTTAGTTGACAATAACAAGGCAATCTAATTAAGCTGCAATCCACGATTATATTCACTAAGACTTCTCAGGCATTAATGGATTACGGCCAGCGGATTAGGGTGCTGTTGTCCATGATTAGTGTCACGGTGAGTGAAATCCAAGATGCGAGTGTGTACAATTTTCCGCATTTGATTTCCCCCTCCCCTCCCCCCTCTGGATCCGCCACTGCAGTCTGACATATAATGTTGAACAATTATGAAATGTTTTTGTGAGTAAATATTCGGAACGAACTAAAGTTTGGGTTTTTTATATTTTGTAGAAATCGCTGCCACCTTTGACCCTAGATGATAAAGAACGAGGAAAGAGAAGCAAGAGAACCAACCGTGTGGACTGAACGAGTACAAACAGCAGCCGGTGATTTCTGTGGCTTTGAAAACGCTTTGGATAATCCCTTCTTTCGCTGAATCGACTTGCTGCAGCGGACATACCCGACATACCCAGTTCTCGTGATCCTTTAATATTGAAATGTTTAATGACACTTGTTCTATACAAAAACTGTGAAGGAAACCAAGAGTCAGACTTACTGAATTGCGATAATGATGTGATCATGGTCAATACAAGATCCAACACATCCAAATTGTATATATAAACTTTAAGGTGTATTCTCACTACGCGACTGGTTGATTTCGACTCAGTTGTAAACAAGTTGATCAACTTTAGAAGATCATAATTATATCGATTTTTAGTTGATTTTTATTTATCCCTCTCACGAGATTTACGTGTGAGCTTTAATTAAAACATAGATTTGGATTCAGGTAAGAGAAAGAAATGAAGAACCAGAAAATCGAAATCGTTTGTAAATCTGGCAAAACGTGAGATCACTCCACCAGCGTTCGACAATTTGAGTGTCCGTTTCGTCTCAACTCGTCGATCCAAACAGAACACCTTCTAATCACTTCAATTCGTTGTCAACAGGTGGAAATCTTTTGAACTTGTAGATTCCCAATGTTCCCCCAGGTCGAAATCTACAAGTTGTATCGACGAGTCGCATAGTATGGACCCCCCATGAGAGGTCATGTCAAGCTACCCTATACGAAGAGGCCTTCCTTCAGTAAAATTTTAATAGTCTCTGGTTCGCCTTCCCTAAGTTACACGTCAGTCTTCTCATGACAATTCCTGATTTTTAAATTATTCCCCATCTTACGAAGTTAGAGGTTGATCCGTCCCTCGGTGGGATCGATCCGTTCGTTCGTTCTTTCGTCTTTCTGTCACATGTTAAAATCATTTGAACTTGTAGATTTCCATCGTCCCAAATATAGAACTTTCTGGGAAAATTTCGGAGAAAAAATTTACATGTTATTGAAACTTTGTGAATAGTCGAGATTGCAGTCCCCCTCTCGGAGACCTAAGCCCCATCCCACCCCAATCCCACCCGCCCCGTGGAATTACTGTTCCGTCCCTGAAATACCCATATAATATGTGATTTGCTGCAAACATCAGTCATGACCCATAGATGACTTTTCTTATGTTTAAATCCCCATCATTACAATAGCCGTGTGCATGATAACTCTGACAGGTGAAACGACAGGTTAGATGACTAGGTCTGATTGTTAACGTCGGTGTCGTAATTGAAGCATCTACACATCGGTAGGGATATATCCCAAACTTGATCCTCTATGGAGATAAGATTCTGTTTCCCTGGTTTTAAAGTGTTCATTTGCTTTCTGTGTGTGAATGCTTGTTAACATGCCTTTTGCCTTGAATATACTGGACACTTAAAAACGAAAATAATCTCAAATGAAGAAAAGTGTAGTATAACTTCCCGTGACTTTCTACCAACTTAAATTTCATATTTTTTTACTTGCCAATATTGATCAAATTATACCTAAAGCCAATGGTAACTTTAAGCATATGATCTCACTTTAGTTACACGGCAAATGGAAGTCTTTAAATTTGCGTTACATTTTCATATAGGATTTTCAGTTGACAAAGGGGTGGAACTAGCACTGTGAGACGGGAGAGAAGTGCGCTAAATGTGATTCTGCCCGGGAATATCTTTCTGACTACACTGCAGTAGGCGCCATCTTCGGGCTTCTGAGGTTCTCGAGTACAGCAGCATTTTTTTGTTTAAATCGTGGTTTATCACAAATAGGGTCGCGCCACCCAAACCCCCACCCCTTCAATCCGTCCGTTGTACGTAAACTTTGCAAGCAACCTGACATTTTGGTTGTCAACATATTTTATGAACGCTTCTTTTTATATTAATATCTACATATTTTACAAATGCTTCAGTTAGTAAGACGATTTTGTGTACGTTTTGATGGACACGTAATTCATCTTTCTATAGTTTGTGTAGCTGAGTTTAGAATGTATAAAATGGACAATTGTTTATGTTCATAACAGATTAAAGTTGTTCATGAAAATATTGGTTGTAATCAGTCACTGGTATTATGTTATATTTGTTGTACAGAGAGTTCCTAAATAAATACAGTACTTACCTTGGATTTCTAAAATTCTTATATTTTTATATACAAGATATTAAATAGCTGATATTATTACAAAGAAAATAACTAATGTGTCATATATGACCTGTATTTCAACTAACATGACAGGTCTTTGGCCTTTGCAAGGTGGGATGACTGTTTACAGGCCCTTGTCTCATATACATGTATCTACAGTCCTACGGAGTTTCATGTTGACCCAATAATTCAGTAACGTATATTTACAATTGCAATCATATTCAATCTAATAATGCTCAACATCATTGCAATAACATCTGTATTTTAATTGGACTCACAATCATATTTAATCAGACATGCTTACAATCATACTTAATAAGACATGCTTACAATCATATTTAATCAGACATGCTTACAATCATAGTTAATCAGATATGCTTACAATCATTTTTAATCAGACATGCTTACAATCATAGTTAATCAGCCATGCTTACAATCATATTTAATCAGACATATTTACAATCATATTTAATCAGACATGCTTTCAATCATCTTCAATCAGACATGCTTACAATTATATTTAATCAGACATGCTTATAATCATATTTAATCAGACATGCTTACAATAATATTTAATCAGACATGCTTACAATCATATTTAATCAAACATGCTTACAATAATTTTTAATCACACATGTTTACAATCATATTTAATCAGACATGCTTACAATCATATTTAATCAGACATGCTTACAATCATATTTAATCAGACATAGTTACAATCATATTTAATCAGACATGATTACAATCATAGTTAATCAGACATGCTTACAATCATATTTAATCAGACATGCTTACAATCATATTCAATCAGACATGTTTACAATCATATTTAATCAGACATGCTTACAATCATATTTAATCAGACATGCTTACAATCATAGTTAATCAGACATGCTTACAATCATATTTAATCAAACATGCTTACAATCATATTCAATCAGACATGCTTACAATCATAGTTAATCAGCCATGTGTACAACCATATTTAACCAGACATGCTTACAATCATAGTTAATCAGACATCCTTACAATCATATTTAATCAGGCATGCTTACAATCATAGTTAATCAGACATGTTTACAATCATATTTAATCAGACATGCTTACAATCATATTTATCAGACATGTTTACAATCATATTTAAACAGATATTCTTGCAATCATAGTTAATCAGACATGCTTACTATCATATTTAATCAGACATGTTTACAATCATATTTAAACAGATATGCTTAAAGCTTGCAATCATATTTAATCAGATAAGCTCACAATCATATTTAATCAGACATGTTTACAATCATATGTAAACAGATAAGCTCACAATCATATTTAATCAGATATGTTTACAGTCATATTTAAACAGATATGTTTACAATCATATTTAAACAGATAAGCTCACAATCATATTTAATCAGACATGTTTACAATCATATTTAAACAGATAAGCTCACAATCATATTTAATCAGATATGTTTACGATCGTATAAGTTGGATACGTGCTCCCGAATGTAAAATAGGAATTGTGCTATCTGTGTAAAATAAGCAACACGGGCTGTAAATCATACATTGTAGATTAAATGTTTACCACATTTTGAGTGGTATTTGTGCAGTTCTGAACTTCCTCAACATCTTTAACGAATTTACTTGAAGTTCCGATGTGGTAGGGAACATATGGAAATGTTTATTACGACGAAAGTCATTGTTTGGACTTCGACTAACTTTGTTTACAGTATGCTTTGTTTTTGGATAATTACTGTGAAACTGTTCATGATTGTTTATTGACGCTTTGTGTGTACATGTACTTCAGAATAATAATCTTGTTGTACCTTGGAGGATATAGGAATGGATGATGTCTGTTCGTCCGGATTCTTCATATCTTTTCACAAAAACGTGTGTGTGTGATTAGGCTAGTGGTCTAGTTGCTGTTTCTGCTATTTAGAATATTCTAAAGTTTGTATTATTTTTCGTTTTCTGCAAAGTAAGTGTATACTTGGTCTCAAACGTCAGACATTTGTATCTCTTAAGCCGTTCACTGTGTTTTCGCAAAACTGTGTGCATGTACCAAAATAGAGGTACAGTATATAGGTGTGACTCAAATGTTCTCACATTTGTATCTTTTACGTTTTCTGTAAAAGTGTCACTTATTCTCAAAAATAGGGTGAGGCTTGTTTCTGGACTATAACTCCTGAACCGTTCCACATTTCTTTACAGAACTGTGTAGGTACATCAGGCTAGTGGCTTAGTTGTGCCGTTCACTACTTGGTATATATTTTCTCTTTAATTTTCAGTTCTCTGGGCGACACATTGGACTTTCACGATTGTATATTGAAACTTTGTGATTAATAAAATTGTTGTGCCTTTCACTACTATGGACTTTATATTTTCATCGTTTCGCACATTGTGAAAATAGACTTTGTGTCAATACGTTAAGGCTCGTTTCAGACACTAATTTCCCTGTCACAAGTTGGACTTTGGCTACATTCTGTGAATGGATTGTTTGAATTTGTTTCTTGGTCATGTCTTTTGATCCATTCCTGACTTTTTAATGCATGTTTGTATGTGCATTTTGGATTTTATAAAATATTCATTTTAGTTTCCATGGATTTTAATTTGGACTGAAGTACATTTCATTTCCAGAGCAAGCTTTCGGGGCACTGAATACTGCATTATTGACACAGTCATCATTTTGTCAAACGTGTCATCCTAATTTCCATAATTTTGTAATAAGTAATCTGCTAGTTCATTTCAATCATTATGTTTATCCACATGGCAGGGGATTGTGCCGACTCTGTTAGTTTGTTATACCAATATTCCATGTTCTGCTGTTGTCAAAAATCTTGTTTAAGAGAAGAGTAAGATAAGGGATGAGACTTTCAGCAGATAGTTTAAATAGTTCGATCGGAATACCATCTTCCCCAGGAGATTTTCCAGCTTTCAGGCTCCGTAATCCTTCTTCAATTTCTGCACTTGTTATTTTACCTGACAGAAGCTCGTTCGATAATGGTGAAAGGACACAATTTTCGCATGAATGATTTTTCACAAATTCATAAACAGAAGCATCAAACTCACTCTTCTCTCCCTCAAACTTTGGATTCAGCAGATCTTTAAAATAACTCAACCACATTGCAGGCGTAACAGAATTACAAGCAACAGGCGAACTAATCATACTTTTAACTAGCTTCCAAAACGATTTACAATCACCGTATTTAGCAGCCTGGTCAATCTTAACACCCATATGTACATCATAGTTGTGCTTTTTTCTTTCACAAAGAAACTTAAAGTCTCTCTTAGCTGAAATATAACTTAATAAATTAATATCACATTTATACCTCTTAAAACGATTCAGTAATCGACATTTTTCTCGTTTTAAACGTTCGCATTCCTCGTCAAACCACGGAGGTTGCGGGTAAGATGGTCTGTCGTTGTCTTTTACTCGAAATCCCGATGAAACACAGGAATGCTTGATAATGTCTAACAACTTGTTAATTGCATTTGGTACACTCACTTTTAAAATATTGGTAAATTCTTTCAGCAAGTTATCAGTAACATAGTCAGTTAATATACGTCGATATCTGGAAGACTGCTGATCGTTTAACTTGTATCTAGGTAAGGCTGTAAGAGTGACGTCACATTCAGGCATACATGTATGAGTAATATCTTCATTATGTAAAGCAAAATCATTAAAGTGCATACACACAGGCATGTGGTCAGATTCTGTCCGTGACAATACGGTCAGATCGGAGACACAATCAAACAGTTCAGTAGAAACGATAAAATAATCTATAACGCTCACACCGCTGTGTGAGATATATGTAAAATTGCTAGGTTGATCCCCGGGCCTACGCCCATTTACAATATGAATGTTCAGTCTTTTACACATCTCAAGAAGCGCCCTACCATAACTATTTACACATATGTCACATGTGTCACGTGCAGATGTAAAATGATCTTGTATACAGGTATCTGCATCGACTGGCAGAAAGTCAGTGTTATCATCTATCAAGTAATCAGGTTTGTTACCCGTTCTGGCGTTAAAATCGCCTCCCAAAAAAAACTTTGCTTGCTCGCCATAATCAAATGTAATATGTAATAATTTATTTTCCAGTATATCAATTCCATTGCTCTCACTGTCGAGGTATACCGGGGACCCGTCAGGGCGAATATACACAAATCCAAAAAATATATCATACAATGTATCTTGGCCCTTTAAACGAAAAAATATAACATCGTTCCACTCAGGATAAACTCTTTCAAAGTTAACAGAAATACTCTTACGTATTCCCACGCAAATGCCGCCAGAATAACGACCTTTGTCTGATCGACGGGTAGCTTCACATTCATAAAGGCAATAATCAGTAAGACCATGTAACAGATTTGTGACATCACAACACATTGTTTCAAGCAGACAAAAAACATCAAAGTTATTAATGTAGGAGAAAAAGTCACGAGAATTCAATTTAGATCTGAGCCCATTTATGTTCCACGTGCATATTGTGTTCAGGGTACGATTTTGTTTTGGACCACGGCCAACATCCTATTTCTCTGCAGTCGCTTTCTGAGAAGCTCGTGACGTCGCTGGAGATGACATAACCTTCTCAGACTGTCCCTTTGACCAGTTACGACGATGACCAACCTGTCTTATGTCATCACCATTTTCTTCAAGGACATACACCACGCCATCAATTACCAGTTTGTCATATTTCAGGATAGCAAATTTGTTGTCATTTCGAGCCTCCATCATAAAAGGGAACAGTTTAGATCGCACCCAACGCACCTTTTCTGTAAAATCTTCTGATACACGAACATCTTTAACACCTTTAAGTATTTTGCGTGCACAATCCATGACATTTGATTTATCTTTAAAGAACGAGAATTTTACAATCAGCGGTCGATTTGCAGATTTGGAACGCAATCAATGTGCCCTTTCTATTGGCAAAGTTTCAGCGTTTTCTATTTTAAGAGTATCTTTCAGAAATGTTCTAACTGTACACTCACTTTCTTCCCACGTTTCTCCATGCTTTTCCTGTAAACCATGAAAAATAAGATTGCTTCTACGGGATTGCGCCTCCATGTTGTCAACTTTGTGCTCCAAATACGATACACGATCCGTCAACTTGTTATTTTCTGTCTCCAAAGTATTTAATTTCTGAGAAAAGTCAGTTGTAAATCTATCAAATTTGTCATTTAGACAAGATATCTCAGACTCTATCCTTTGCAGAGTACTTACGAGGTCTTCGATGCTTAGTGTTTTCGGGTTTTGGGAGTCAGCAGGGAGAAGACATGGGCCCGCGACATTTTGGGATGAAAGTCTCGTTTGCACTCTGTCTTGGGATGATGCAGATCCATACCTAGGACCAGGGTTACTTTCAACATCCCCCGCTAACAATATGAGAGTCATGATGATCACAGACACACGTACCCCCACACCTAGGCCGCCAGGTAGCTTGAGACCGGGGTACTTACATTGTCGCTTGGGTCCAGGCTGACAAAAACATCCAATTCTCCGCCTCCACACGTCGGTTGAAACTCCCATCATGAAATATGTTACACAAAAAGAGTTTATGTATCCACGAATATCAAGTTGTCACATTTATATCATCGTTTCCCCCACTCTTTCACATTTTTAGGCGCTGAGAGCTCACGGTCAACCGTCAGGCCGCCATGATACCACGTGAGCCACGAGAAGACGAATATCTCTCAACTTTCTGAAATTCCAGTTTCAGAATGGGTTGCATCTTTCATGAAAGTTATTATTTGTATTTTCGGTTCTAATTCGGTTGATAGGAAAATAGATCAGGGTTTTTTTCTACGATACAGTCTCGTTTGAAACTTGATCTTCGCAGACAACCGTTTGATATATGGTTCTCACTATATAATTAAAAAATAGCTCATACATTCTTACAGCATTAGCTTTAAAATTAGATAAACATGAATGATAAGTAAGATTTTATGTAGATGGCACAGCCTTCCCGACGATAATTTTTCACGTTTGGATTGTGATCTAATGAAAATGGTTTTCCTCTTCTCCAGAAAGATAGATTGAAATGTTGACGGATCCACTGCTTTCTTTTCGTTTCAGTTTGCGTCATCACCACCAAAACACAAGCATGGGCCCGGGGGTGCTTGCTAAAGGTTTACAGAGTTAAATGATAGTAAAATGTGAACGATCAACGATGAAACTTCAACGATGCACGATGAAAGATCAAAGATCCGTTTGACAGCTTTTTAAACGATAAACGACGAAAAACAAATGATGAATGCTGAACGATGAATGATGAACGATCCGTGTGACACCTACACTGTACCTTAGTGCACATGTACTGGTATTTTCTCAGCTGAGGGATGTGCAGGTTTTCTGAGGCCCGTGTATCCAAGACAGGCTGCAATATCTTCCGTTCTGAGTCGACAGCTAAATGTTTAAATGTGAAGCATTCAATAAAATCATTCATGCTCTGAGTACCAACTGCATGGGTAGAAGACATCCTCGAAATTCGAGATTTTATAAGTTGGCAGCCTCAGTTGACGGAGAAAACACATAGTAACCCCCCCTCCCCTATTTCGAGGAACAGTAGCATAATTAAAAAGGAGTCGGTCAAGTTTTGATATGTTTGCCTCCCAACCACTCAACGACTCTTCCCAAATTTCTATTGTGGCGCTATCAGACAGCCCACTACCGCATGGCGCATTTCTCAGACAACCGATCGATATATGGTTCTCAATATAATCAAAAATAGCTCATACATTCTCACAGCATTAGCTTTAAAATTAGACTAACATCTCCGAATGATAAGTAAGACCTAATGTAGATGGCACAGCCTCCCTTTACGATAATTTTTCACGTTTGGATCATGGTCTCATCAAACTGGGTTTCCTCTTCTCCAGAAAGATAAATTGCAATTATGACGGATCCACTGCTTTCTTTTCGTTTTATTTTGCGTCACCACCACCAATCATGGATCACACACGCATGGGCCCCGGGGTGCTTGCTAAAGTTTTATAGAGTTGAATGATAAATAGTAACATTTGAACGATCAACGATGAAACTTCAACGACGAACGATGAAAGATCAAAGCTCCGTGTGACAGTTTTTCACAAGATAAACGATGAAAGATAAATGATGACTGATGAACAATGAATGATCTGTATGACACCTACACTATACCTTAGCGCACATGTACTGGTACTTTCTCAGCTGGGGGATGTTCAGGTTTTCTGGGGCCCGTGTACCCAAGACAGGCTGCAATATCTCGCGTTTTGAGTCGACAGCTAAATGTCTAAATGTGAAGCATTCAATAAAATCATTCAAGCTCTGAGTACCAACTGCATGGGTAGAAGACACCCTCGAAAATCGAGATTTTATGAGTTGCCAGCCTCAGTTGACGGAGACAACACATAGTAAAAAAAACACCCAGGATTTCGGGGAAAGGTAGCATAATTAAAAAGGAGTCGGTCAAGTTTTGATATGTTTGCCTCTCAACCACTCAACAACTCCTCCCAAATTCCTATTGTGGCGCTATCAGCCACCTACCGCATGGCGCATTTCCTCGGCTCATTACGGCATCAAATCCTCCAATGAGGCACCTCCAGAGAGGCAATGGGGATTGTCGTTTCCATCTGAGTGATCATTACCAAACATACCTTCGTACCGCACCCAATTTCCCATTGAGAATTGTTGATATATATACCCCCAACCCAATCATGACATTCTTAGCAGGTGTCTCACAATTAGATTTCTACACATTTAGGACTTTCGAGGATAGAAATCTCTATCTTATCGCATTCTCACATTTTATAAGATTACATTAATTTTATGGTCATTTATTGTTAGTCCAATAACTCCACAGTTCTATTTTCTGTTGTTGTTTGAGCAAGATTATGTACCAAGGATCACGCAAGGTTTGAAACGGCTGTAAAATATTTTGATTGGAATTACCAGCTACTTGTCCGAGTCGAGCTTCAAATACTGTAAAACCACAGTCAGACAAATATATACAGTTTCTTAGTTTAAACATGTGACTCCCAATCAAATACTTAAATTCATTATTAATTGATTTTATGAGTTTGAAATGTGAATCTCAGCAAAAAGACAAGTGTAGCCCGCTCTAGCAAATCACGTGACATGTGTATGGAGGTCCACGTGGGTGAAACTAATCAAACTTTACGATTTAAAATAATGATCATATGGCATAAACGGTTGCCAAAATGTACAACGATTCACATTTATACATAGGACCAAATGTTTCAGACCACAGAAACAGTACAAATGGTGGCGAGGAGAAAAAAACCAACACTGACAGAATTTGTGGTCTAAGGGAGACAACTCTGTCCGCGTGGCATAAAGTTTCCTTCGCTGAGGCAGTTCGACTTATTACTAAACAGTCTGAAACCAAACAGTCTGAATCAAAGACTGCAAGTGCAACCGCAGCAGATGGGCTTAGTCAGAGGAAACGTTCAGTATCTGCTAGTTACCAGTCGGTTATAGCTCCTGAACCGGTCAATCCAGTCAAAACTGTGTCCCCAGTGAAGAAAAAAGTGACATCAGTGAGCCACGAGAAAACGAATATCTCGCAACTTTCTGAAATTCCAGTTTCAGAATGGGTTGCATCTTTCATGAAAGTGGTTATTTGTATTTTCAGTTCTGATCCGGTTGATAGGAAAGTAGATCAGGTTTTTTCTGCAATACAGTCTCGTTTGAAACTTGATCTACCCAGACAACAGAGTTGAATGATAGTAAAATGTGAACGATCAACGATGAAACTTCAACGACGCACGATGAAAAAACAAAGATCCGTTTTCAAGAGAGCTTTTTAAACGATAAACGACGAAGAACAAATGATGAATGCTGAATGATGAATGATGAACGATCCGTGTGACACTGTACCTTACGCAAGGTTTGATACGGCTGTAAAATATCTTGATTGGAATTACAAGCTACTTGTCCAAGTCGAGCTTCAAATACTGTAAAACATCAGTCAGATAAATAAATACAATTTCTTAGTTTAAATATGTGGCTCCCAATCAAATACTTAAATTCATTATTAATTGATTTTTATGAGTTTAAAATGTGAATCTCAGCAAAAATACAAGTGTAGCGCGCTCTCTAGCAAATCACGTGACATGTGAAGAGAGGTCCACGTGGGTCAAACTAATCAAACTTTACGATTTAAAATAATGATCATATTGCATAAACGGTTGCCAAAATGTACAACGATTCACATTTATAGATAGGACCAAATGTTTCAGACCACAGAAACAGTACAAATGGTTGCCAGGAGAGAAAAAAAAACACTGACAGAATTTGTGGTCTAAGGGAGACAACTCTGTCTGCGTGGCATGAAGTTTCCAGGGCGTGGGGTTGGCGCAGTGGTTAGCGCACTGGACTCGCACCCGAAAGGTGCCGAGTTCGAATCCCACCGGGTCACTATCGTATTTCCCGGAAAGGGGAGCCCCCTGCAACTACCGTGAGTATAACGTCGAAAATATTGACTGAAAGTCACCTTAAAAAAACAAACAAACATGAAGTTTCCTTCGCTAAGGCAGTTAGACTGATCACTAAACAGTCTGAAACCAAACAGTCTACAAGTGTGGGCGCAGCAGGTGGACTTAGTCAGAGGAAACGTTCAGTATCTGCTAGTTACCAGTCGGTTATATCTCCTGAACCGGTCAATCCAGTCAAAATTGTGTCCCCAGTGAAGAAAAAAATGAAATCAAAGTTCAAAGTTCAAAGTTCATTTTATTCAGTAATTTCGGCCTAGTGGCCCATATTACAACAAAAATTAACATATATACAGAACAAGGTCACGTGATAATTTATAATTTACATTAGCGCTTGCTGTACATTACAAAGACGTGTTTCAAAAAAAGAGCTATAGATTTGACAATATAATCATTTTGAGAAGTCAATAAATTTATCATTAATTGCATGTTTATTATACAGTCAGAAATAAAAGGCATATATCGTCTTCTTAGAGCATCATATTTTTTGCAAACAAGTAATACATGGAATTCGTCCTCAATGAGTTTAGACTTGCAGAAGGAACACACAGCAAGTTGGCGATCCGCATCTTTACAATTCTGTCTTCTAATTACATCAACATTAAACACTGCAGAGATCTTCTCAGTTCACAAAAAGAACGAAGCAATCATTTGTCATAGAAATATATCTTCCAATGTCCAATTGCAATTTAATATTTGAATAATTTGACAGAAAATAGGAAGAATGTACCTGCATATTCCAAGTTTGCTTATAGATATCAATTAGCTTCTGCTTAAAAATACAAAGAAACCATTTTACATCACTTACATCCTAATCCAGCCATATATATGAGAAACCAGAAGAGTAACACTCTGACATCACATACCCAATTATGCTTGCCTCTATCATCCAAGTACTTTAAGCTTTATAACATTGGTGAGGTTGTTTTTGAAGATTAACTTCAGTATCGGAGACATACAGCAATAACATAACATCTTTAATATCTTGCGACAGAACTATACCTCTGGGAATGTCTTTATAAAGTTATTGTACAGGTTCATTTATAAAGAGGGTAAACAGAACAGGACTTAAATGCAGCCTTGACACTGGGTTCGAGTGTTACCAGCTTTGACCGACGCTTTACCTGAGCTGACGAATACATGCTTTCTTATATTTTATACATTTGTTTTCATGACAACCTTTAACTAACAGTAAATACAATAGCTTCTGTCTATCAACACAGTCAAAGGTTTTCTTAAAATCTATAAATGCACAGTAGAAGTAACCTTTCGCTCCAGATAAATACTAGTACTTAGCACAAAGAGCATACAATGTGAATATGTTATCTGATGTTGAGTAGTTTGGACGGAAACCAGCTTGCACTTCTGACAAAATATCATGTAAATCTATCCTGGTTCTAAGCCTGCCTCATTTCTAAAATATATGTAAATACTTTTCCAACAGAATTTAAAAGTGAAATACCCCTGTAATTATTTGGGTTACTTTTAACTCCAGACTTCAGTAGTGGTATTATTATGCCAGTAGTCCATGCTTCTGTGAAAGTGCTGTTGTTACAATCTTGTTAAAGAGAAGAGTAAGATAAGGGATGAGACTTTCAGCAGATAGTTTGAATAGTTCGATCAGAATAACATCTTGCCCAGGAGACTCCTGGTCAAATGAGGCACTTGGGGAATGTGTTGTTGCTGTGTTGCTCGTCGTGCCACCCTCTGTTTTTGTGACCCCCTGCTGCTGGTAACAAATGTTGGCCAACAAATATTACCCGTCTGTACGTACCTTAAGACATTGACTTGCAGAGATACACAACATTGGTCCAATATCCGTCCTAAAAATGAATAACAACATCTACATGTACATGTCCAAATGGTCATGACATGCGCACAATGGATTTCATGGATTTAAGTGGGCCTTTAAGGTACATCAGGTGACAGGTCTATTACATATTTATCGTAATAGCGGGCAAGGCGACCAGCCTTACATGTCAAAAGTAACACTATACAAGGCGAAAGGCCTTTATAAGTACATCGTTAAAGTACACCAGGGAACAGGTCTATAGATAACAAACTTTACAATCCCATTGTAATATACACAAGGCGACAACCACCTAGTGCTCCATCATTGCAGTACACCAGACTAGAAGTCTATATACAAGTTAAATCATCACGGTGCACCAGACAATAATGCTTCACACTCTGCGGCGAGTCTTTCCACTAAGCAACAAGATTTTACACCAGGCTATAAGCCTTTCCATCTGGCGACAAGCCTTTCCATCTGGCGACAAGCCAATCAGGCAACAAGCCTTTACCACCCCCTTTACCATCTGGCGACAAGCCTTTACACAGGCGACAAGCCTTTCATCAGGCGAAAAACCTTTCATCACCAGGCGACAAACCTTTCATCACCAGGCGACAAGCCTTTACCACCAGGCGACAAGCCATTTAGGCAACAAGCCTTTACCACCCCCTTTACCATCTGGCGACAAGCCTTTACCACCCCCTTTACCATCTGGCGACAAGTCAATCAGGCAACAAGCCTTTACCACCCCCTTTACCATCGGGCGACAAACCTGTACCATCAAACGACAAACCTTTCTATCAGGCGACAAGCCTTTCATCATCAGGCGACAAGCCTTTACCACCAGGCGACAAGCCAATCAGGCAACAAGCCTTTACCACCCCGTCGTTGTGGAACACCAGATGTCAGGCATTTGATTTTTTTTTAATTGTTTGATCTTTAGTTTTTATTTATTTATTTTATTATATTTTATTTTATTATTGTTTTTTTTTTAAATTATTAATTTTATTTTGTTTTGTTGTTTTTATTGGTTTTTTTTGAGGGGGTGGATGGTTGTTGCTGAAAATATTTATCTTGCAAGCTATTTTCTTAAAAATTTCATATGGCATGTGACAATCTATTTTTCTTAGATCATATTGCCAACAAGCAATTTATATATTAAATATTCTTTTTATTCAAGATATGTTTGAGTGTGAATGCAATGACATGAAATGAAATAGTTCATATTTTATTAACTGAAAAAGGCAAGACAAAAATTGCAACATAACTGCAATCTATTTATTTATTACTCTTGACTCGTGCAATCTATTTTCTGTACAATTTCTACAAACTATTTATTATCAAATCCCTCCTCTCCACCCTATAGAAATCAAATGGTTGCTCCCTAATAAAACAATTATCCCTGAGCTTACTACAGGTTCCAGTCTCCTGTCTGAATTCTTTCATTACAATCAAGAT
>JAUELE010162876.1:0-13835 GCA_031471655.1 Diodora aspera
TGAATGACTGATGTGAGATGGCGCAATGAGTTATTGATTGTAAGAATTGCGCCTTATAAATACCATCTGTTATTATTGTTATTATTATTAGTTTCATGAAAGATTAAGCCATGTGCATAAAACAAGTAATATTTCATAGCATGTGTCTAAATAATGATTCTCGTTTCCGCATATAGTGTGTTTGTAACTTCAAGGGTTCACCACACGATTCTCCATATTAAATTTTGTTCTGTCAAGCTACAGTATTAAATTCGTCGTTCAACACAAGGAGAATTTTTAAAACCGTTCAGTACCTGCATCGGAATGGACCAAATCGTATCGCTTTTGTCATCACAGTCCTTAAAATGTAAAACAAATGTCTTGAGGATTAGTGAAAATGGAATCTAACTTTTATTATCAGAGTGCAATATACAGTTTGTTGTATACAGTGGCATCACAAGAGTCATCCAAACATCGTGGAAAAAGGTATTCATGGTATATCTGTGTAATCACTTCGGTAGACATAGTTGTCGTTCAATGGTATCAGAATGTTACTTTTAGTTAGCCTGAATTTCTAGACCCAGATAGTGACCAGAATATATTTTCGTGATAGGGTCTGATCTCATTCTAGAGTCAGAAGAAGTTCCCATGTCAAACCTAGCATATAGCGATGCAAGCCAGGGGTCGCTAAGGGGTACCTACCAGAAAGGTTCAATTACTGAACAAATACGTCGTGTTATCTAACCATTCCGGTAGGTACCCCTTAGCGATCCCTGGCTGGTAGGCATGCACTTGAATATCTACATTCAAACTGACAAGCAATCATAAAATACGAAACAGAGCGGAATAAGGTATGTCAACTATTGACACAATCTGCATGTATGTAAATGCTGAAAGTCGTAACTGGCATCACGACCCCTTAAGATGTTGAGAGAAGCAACTCAGGGTCAGTTTAGCTATTGGTGAGTCTAATCCCGTGAACAACTGAGCACGAAACACACATTTCAAACCGGCACATCCGGTTCCTTCATTTGTGTGATCATCGTCACTCGGTTGTCAGCGGCAGGACATGCTGTCCTCATCTTCAGTGATCCTGAAGATCACCTTCTCATTCCAAAAACCCGGCTTGTCTGACCAAGACAGACCTCGGAAATGAAATTCCTTGATGATTGATGAGTCATTCTTGTACGACGCTGGAGCGGCTGGTACGTTCGGGTAAGAAAAGGCTTGGAAACTGAAAGTTCGGGAAGAGTAAGCCTTACAGCAAAGAAAAAAGGTTGGGAGTGGGGGGCTTTCGGTTTTATCAGTGGATCATGTTTCAGGCAAGAACACCTCTGGCCCTCACCTCCTTCCCTTCCGAGGGTGTCCATACAGGTATTTTAGCAGTGTTTCGTCCAGTGGTCGTTGTTTGACCATTTGCCATTACAACCACACACAAGTACTTTCCGTTCAGTTTGTCCTACAGGTATCCACAATACCCGATTGGAATAATACAAAACTGCTTGGATGGAATCATCATCTGCTTGGGAAAGATAGAATGTGTTGTACATGTTTGCGAAATAATGCATCTGATTTATTGTCAGACAGATGAAGCCAAGTTTGACATTTGTCTATCCCAGAAGTTGAACATCGTTAATATTTCAAATGGTAAACGAGCTGGATTTGCTTTTGAAAAATCTTATATTTATTTCATGTAGGGTAATTTTAAAGCATTATGTTGCACTATTCCGTTTAATTTAGAATTGCCTTGACTTCCTTCGCTACTTAATGTGCTCTTGAATGAAACTACAAAAACCAAAATAACTAAATACCAGGAATGAATGCTTTCTCAGTCTTCAAATAATCCTTCCGACAGTCCTTCAAAATTCTTATAGCCTATAAAATCTTCTTTGTTAACTTTATGGAGATATAGTTCACATTTTGTAGATCGGTATGTATAGATTCATTGCAATATTTGGAGGAAAAACGTGCGCGAGCCACAGATTCGTTTGTCCATATGTATAGAAGCATACCATTTGTCAGCAGAAACTACCACTAGCGCGAGGGTTTAAATACAAGCACTAGTCAAAAATAGTCTATAAATAATAGAAAGCACGTGTACAAAAACTGAAATATATCACAATACTGTTGTTGGTAGACCGTCATAGAATCATGTACATCAAGAGCAACACTCGCGAATCTGCCCAGTGTCTTGTCCCAAAACCCGACACAGCCGACATTTCGACTGGTTGTATGTTCTGTCGGTTTTACTTTGGAAGCACAGAAACCAACTGTTTGACGTGCACATTCTGCTGGACTGGTACGAAGTTTTTGATCTTTACCATACGCTGCTGTTGTTGTTTGATCGGCACCAATCGTCGCACTCGGAGCAGTGCAGGAGGAGGAGGAGGAGCGACTTGGCCTGAAATTGATTAAGATACAAAATTCATTAAAAGCTTTCAGTTTAAAAACTAGGGGGAGATATCCTAAAGATATGTTACATTATTGTAAGATTGTTGTTCAACGTGTTTTCGTAAATGTAGACAAGCAAAGAATCAATCACATATGGAAACTCTAACTGAAGATTTATTTTATTTTGTCTCATATATGCCGTTCAGAAATGCATCAACAAAGTGATTTGAACAATATGGATTCTGCTTCCAACAGACTTGTCCAGCTTCGCTGTTTCGTTTCGGTACTAATAACAACCTTCGTGAAGGAATACAAAAACGGAGATGAATATAAATGAGATAGTTTATAGAACCATACTTACGTTCAATTTTGATTTCTTTTGGTGCAACTGGTGTTTTCGCTCTGAAACAATGTTTATTGGTTTTATTATGGGAAACAAGTAATTTTCAAGATAGTTCAAGTCTTTCAGACATTTTATAATGTTGACATGCCTCCGTCTCAGCCACATTGGATCCAGGTGCATCCTGTTCTACCCCAGAAAAAAAAAACCCACTGAGAAAAGCGAATAGAATGTATGCTAATTACTTTGACTTGTTTGATTTGTTCAGTCTTTGCCCTCGGATCTACCGTAAAAGAAAACATGTATTCGGGATACAACGCAATACGTTTTGTGTACTTATATGAACTGTAATAACTTGAGCCTTCATTATGTATTCCTGTGTGCAGACCGCTTGGAATGTCGTCTCTCGTTATATGTGTAATTACCTTGGTGGTGTTGGTGGTGTCAAAGGTCGGACCTTCTTTGGAGGAGTCCATGTCCTTAAATAGGAAATAATCACGTCAGAATATTTTGAGGTCAAGACGCCTAGGGATATACAAATATTTCATCAAATATAGATGTGCAGTGTATGCAACGGAGATAAACTAGTGGATTAATTTCTCTTCAAGTGACTAAGTGTCAGTACTCTATAAATAATAATTACAATAAGGTGCGGCTATTGGCAAAACGAGTCACGATAATCGTGTTTTATATTTCATCCACGGACAAAGCACAAACGTTATACACATCGTACCTCTTAACTTCCACTGGTTTGTTGCAGCAATATCGGTAAAGTAAGCTGGCCAAAAGACCCAGTAATGCGAGACCAAGTAGACCTCCTAAAACTGTAAGAGCCACATTGGCTCCATTGCAGAAGAAGTCTGTACAAGGTGCTGCTGTAGTCGTTGTAGGCGTCGTTGTTGGTGCAAGGGTAATGATAACGGTAGTAGTGCTTGTGACGGTCCCCCCACCTGTACCCGTACCGCCTCCGCCTCCGTTTCCACTGTTTGTAACAGCTACTGTTGTTGTGCAGGCCGTGCCCACCATAGTGATGGTCAAGGGACTTCTCGTGGTCTTCCTGTCCGGATACTGTCCTTCATCTCGAGCATTTACTGTTAGTGTTGTGACAGAGCCGGCAGCGGGTTGTCCTGTCTGGATAATGACCCCGTCTTCACCTATAGACATGTACTGGTTGCTTGTAGGTAAGATCTTTACGAAGTTGTTGGACTGGAAGCTGGAGTCAACTTTGTCCACAGCCCAGAGTTGTCCTAATGGATTCTTTATCGCACCACATTCACTTCTTTCGAAAGTTTTTGAAGTGGAGTTTGCAGCCCATACCGGGTAGTTGTCGTTGGCATCCTGTATGTTGAGATTAACAGTTGCTGTTGCAGTGGCTCCCTTTTTGTCTTTCACCTGAAACCCGGTAACAATGCATTGAATTCACAAACACTTTGCCTTAGCTTTTACACATGATCTGTCAACTCTGGTATTAAGGATAACTTTCATCTTATGGTAAGACAATGTCTAAGTTCAGTTTAATATTAAGGCCAAGTCTACAACCCCATTTTAAGTGAGAATAAGTCGAATATTTCATTTTTGCAGAAAGGATAAAATCAAGATTTTCTTTTGCAGTAATGATAAAGCACAGGATTCCTCTTATAGTAAGGATATATCTAAAACTTCGTTTTTCAGAAAGGTTACATTGGAAAAGGCGAATATTAGTATACAAAAGCCCGCATATTACTGTATATACCTGCACGACCAGTTGAGCTTTCGCTAGTTTCGAATCCGCATCTATGTCATAATCCAGTGTACTGCTGATGTCACCCGAAGTAGGATCGATAGTGAAGTACCCTTTATTGTTTCCTGAAATAATGCTGTATGTCCATTCGTCCACCGTATCTTCATCGGTTTTCTTCAGGCCAGTGACGACGTTAATCTATAAGATTTTCAGAATGTGAGCAACAAATAACCCGGAAAGATGCTTTCAAAAACTGCGGCCTGTATTGTTAATCTTGAAGAACACACAGTTTCTGTTTCCTATTGTGTGTGTCAATGAAAATGGCAACTATGACAATGGCTATCCCCTTAAGATAGTAATTACTACTAACTATTAGACACCTTTGTCCTGGTTCATATACACTGTTACAATTTGTTAGACTAAGCCGAATGCCACTCATCAGCACTGTAATTCGCACTTACATTGCCTTCGTAAACTGTTAAGCTCACGTTGTTGGGCCCGAGGGTCGGGGGGTCATTTGCATCAGTAACCCGGATGTTGAGGTATTGAGGTTCCGGTGGGCAAAACGTATTATCAGCTGTCACCGTCAAATTTATATTTCGTGTGCGATCCGTCTCGTAGTTCAAGGCTTGTATTAACTTTAGGTCGTCCGCTGTGAAGTGGAAATTCTTATTAAGATAGTGTGGATATATGCTCCCTTTTCATCATTAAATTACTGGGGATGCCAGTTCAGTGCTGTTCAGTATATACACTACCCAAAGGAAGTTAGGGATCAAGCCTGATATAAGCACAAACTGACATAATCGAGTTTGCTGTTCGAAGGTTTGCCGGCAAGGGTGATTGTATGTAATATTGTTACTACTGAAACTTTGCCAATTACCTTGAAGTCCAGGTGAAAAGTTAAAGCTGAAAGTTATTGAATTTTAGGAAAATATGCCTCACGTGAAATGTTCGTCAAAATCTGAAATTCATGATGTAACAACTCGGCTGATGCAGAATGTGCACGTATTGTTCAAGATTGTCATTTAAAACACATTGTCACGTGACGTGTGTCAACATGTCATCATGTGGATTTCTGATTGCCCTGTTTCTTGACAATAAGATGTTGTCACCCTTATGTCTGACCCTCAATTTCTTTTGAGTAGTATAAACATGAATTCAGTGTTGTTCAGAGGAGTATCATTCATCTAAAACACGTATTTAGAGTAAATGTAAAGAAATCGTCCCTTTCTTATCGCCGTCGGTTTTAAATGAATTTGCAGGCATCAAATAGACAATGATACCCGGAAATTTACAATTTACTCATATCTATCTCCTAAATCATGTCATATCATATTAAAATACGTCATATGGTTACAGGATGAGCTATATATATCATTCAAGGAATCAGTAACACCGCCCCTATCTTTCTCCTCCTTCTCAGCTCTTGTCGCCAAAAAACGTGACAGGCATTCAAGGGAGGAGAAGGGAGGAGGGAGCGCTTAAAGCTAGAATATATCCCAGCATCAATTACTCACTGAACTGATTGACTGTAAAGTATTCTCCAGTCAGAGACGTGGGCCTCATATCCAGTTTGTAGGTGACGTCATCGCCAGGGGGATCTCGGACGAAGGTGAAAATGTCTGTATTCACAAGGGTATCCTCACTCACGTATAAAATCTTGTCGAGATTGGTTAACTTGGGAGTTGTATATTCTGCAAACATAATTTCATCAACGCCAATGATCTATTTTATATTAGGCATGTTTCAAAGGAATCCTGCTAATGTTTGTGTTAAAAGTTCACATAACGTCACCATTTAACATTAATTAATCTTAATAGTGACAAGTGATAGAATATGTAAGAACATATTGATTTATAAGGGAAATCATTGGTCTAGCATTGCCCGAGTGTGCCGTAACACTGGGTTCCGTTAATCCTACACAAAGTCGGATACGTGGTCAAATTCAATCTTTTCTTATCGCAAAATAACTTTTGGAACGATAAATATACATAAAACTATGTACACACCACGATTGATGCATAAAACACGCAGCATGTTTAAAGCTTTTGCCTACTCTCTAATATATAGAGTATACTAAACAAGCTACCCTTTGAATATCATTTCGCTCGTCAGATGCAAAATCTATTCTCGAGTTTCATATAAATGATATTCAACGGGAGCTCGTTTAGTATTTTATTTCTTACACGTCCATTGTAACAAATAAATAAACTCAGAAACAGTATACTTTATCCCGCGACAAACACCATTCGTTAGAGTTTCCTTGCGTAGTGATATATTGCCACTTCACTACCGCAATTAAGACCTCACGCAAATCCAAATATTCCTCTGGTTAATCATTTATTGTGACGAGAAACCAATATAAATAGAAAAATTAGCAATCAATTACTAGTTGATTGCATCTCTATATTTTGAAAGGTCTGTCTTTATTGTAATAATAGAGTTAGTTATCGTTCGATAGAGACTTGACATTAGCCAGTTTGTTTGTCACGTGATGTGGCGGTCATATGACGCCAAGTAGTTCCGGACCCATAGCTATACCAGTGGAATATTTCGTAAAATACATTACACTGCTGATATCTTCACGGATAAGAAAGGTAAATATTAAAAGATCGGGAGTTCATTTAATATTAAACAGCGTTCGCAAACTGTCTGAGCAATCTTGTTGTGTACATTGTTACGTTCTACTTTATATCGGTTATTGTGAATTCTGTACATGCACACAACAAGTGATCGTGGATAATCTGCAACAACATAAAAAAATACCGATGCTCCCAAGAATGTTCTCGATCGTTTGCAAGAGTGTCTACAGTACGTGGTATTTATTTAACACAGAATGCTCCAAACATATGCCCTGCGCTTGAACCCGTATCCAGCTTTAAGACAAAATAAACCAATGACAAGCACATACTGTTAGTAACTGTACACGTCATGACGATAGGGCCTACAGGATTATTCTTTCCATCAGTGGCATTAACGTAAAACGTTACGTCGCTGTTGCATTCGTACGCCAATGATCTGGTTGACTTGATGAAGTAGTTAGCTGAAAAGTTGATATAAGACTTGACTTATAAGGGACTCAAACTGTAAGACTGAGACACGTTTGAACTTCAAATATCTGTTAACGTGTTACCCTGCGACTACCAGCAGAGGTTGGACCAATATAATTATTTACTTCTTGAACTTTCATCTTGAATTTGGTTTGAAAAAGTTACAACTCATAAGTCGAATGTTTACTGGTTTTAGAGTGTAACAGAAGATCTAATAGAAGATAGTTCAATATATTGAATAAATGTGTCACAAGTAACCTTAAGTCATAATCCAAAGTGATGTGCAGGATGCAAGCCTGACGAAAAGGCAAAATACATTCCGGTGGGTTCTCTGTCGGGTGATAAAGTTAACTGCAGTGCAGGAACTATGTGTGATAAATAGCACAAGATAATCGGGAATATCATTCACAATACGATAGTATACGTTTCACATTTTTGGTATAAAGGTAACATGTGTAAAATATGTGAATCAGGTAACATGTGTACCATTATGTGAATCAGGTAACATGTGTTAAATATGTGAATCGGCGACAATCATTCTTACTGCTTCCGGGTGCCTCAGGAACTATTTCATAGTTGGCAGCTGAAGATGCCGGCACCGTTGTCATTGTAAAGCTGATGGTATCTTTTGGGTCAGCGTCAGTGACGGTAATAGGATTCGTGTGTATTGCTGTAGCTGCGTCCGAATTTTTAGCATCGATAGCGCAGGTATCTATAGGTAACGAATAAAAAATCTTGTTCAAAAGCACTATATGAATAGACAATATCACGACCAACGCCTAAGTCTAACGTGTCTATGATGAAGCATCACGATATAAGATCTGTATTCGTAATGATGCATCAGTACGTGAAATAGTACAATAGAAATACCAAATATACTTTCATCCTACTGGAATTCATAAGTCATGAGGCGTACATTGTTACTGACTGTTGGGTACTTGCTACCACCATGAATAAGATTTCATTTTACAGCCCTTTACTTCTTAAACTTACAGTTTACTAAACGTGTGTAATAAACTTATGTTGTTTTACCTTTAGGATCGGATATTATCAGGGTTGACATGGCATGAATGGTTTATATAGTGCTATTAAGATCTGACAACTTCCCGAGTTAATTATTACTTCGTACCTTTAAGGTCTGATGTTATCTGTGGAGGTTGGTTTGTCAGAATTCTTACTTCCACTGTCGTAGTGGTGGAAGCCCCGTCAGCATCTGTACATGTCACTGGTATGTCATAAGCACGACCAAGTGTATACTCAGGAGTACCCTGGCTCGGTTGGTAGTACAAACAGAAGTCTGCAAGTAATTGCATAGGTTATGTCATATTATGTCTACGTACATATTTGTCATTACTGAATTAAAGAGACGAACATCTTTATTGGAATGAAGGTAGCCCATTATTTTTTTCTAACGACCATTATATAATTATGTATACCTTTCATTACTAAAATAAAGATATGAGGAGCTTTTTAAATCGAAATTATATACGTTGTTGTGTTGTTGCCATGGCCCGTGACGATACCATTATGGATACCGTACCTGTGTAAAATAATATTATAGAAACGATTAACTTTATTTAAGTCAAAAGTACGTAAATATTTTGTTATCAATGATGATGGTGATGATGATGATGATGATAGTCATCACATTTGCAAGGAATGTTTTCTTTCAAAATGTCAGTAATAAATATTAGCTAGAAGAAAACAATGGAAGAATACCTCTCCTGTTCGTCAATTGAAAAAAACAACCGTTTACCTGTTTTGCCAGCTTCTTTATAGACATCAAACCAGGGGGCATTTGCAAGTTTGGTGTCCGAAACCTCGTAGTTTATCCCTCCAGTGGTTGTACACGTAATACACACAAGCTCTGTTCTTATGGATGTTTCTTCGTGTAAGTTGACCACAATTGGAATGTTTTCGATAGTTGGAGCCTTCAAAATATACAGTAGAGCAAATAGATTTACTCTGCATTCAGATAAAACAGGGATATCAGAAATAAGGTTTTCTTCAAGCAAAATTGTTTCATATAATATTATACTATTATGTATATCACATATCATATTCTTGTTTGTTCTCAGTATGTCGACATAATATAAGATTGAAATGTTTACCGGGGTTACTTTTGTACCAACCCATCTATACATAAATGTAAACTGGTATTGTGAACAAACAGTGAATTTCTTTTTAAAAGATTATGTAAATGCACATACTTAAACTACGAAAGAAGAAAATCTTGTATTTAGCAATCGTCGGGTTTATACCTTCATGTACCAAAGTTTACTGTAATATATGTATAAAATACCATTTTACTTTTGTATATGAGCCAGTGGCCTTACTACAATAACGATTTTTGGCTTGACTTGAAGCCAAGCTAAGTCCAGTTGTGCGAAATTATGCTATGTGAGCATTCATCCGGACACTACTGCAATATGTTGACCCAGAAGACCCAGAATCGGACCCAGAAGAGTTCTTCGGGGGTCCTGTGGGATACGACTGGGACCTAGGGAGCAGGGATAGCACGTCATTTTCAAAGTTATGTTATGGCATTAACAGGGGTAAACAAAATAATAATAGTACGTACCTGGGCGCGCACTGACCCGTGCAAGCAGAACACCATTAGTAACAAGAGTTTCATGGTGAACAATTTGTTACAGCGGTTGCTGAAAATGGCGCCGATCTGGAAGACAAATAAATTACTTAAGATTTCTCGGCTTTGTACAGACACGTCATAGAAAACTGAACTTCGTATTGACGTAATAATCTATAGCTCTACTCTCCGCTTAGTCCAAGTGCGTGAGTAGTGAGCATATTCTTTGAGCAGTAATACCTTCTTCATCATATCTATTCTTTTGGAAAAAATCTTGAAAACGGTTTCCACTTATATATATTGATGTCCAAAAAATATCAAGACTGAAGACTACGATACCAATGAAAGACTTCGAAAAACATCCGAAGAAAAATAGACGTGTCTCGACCTCGTCGCCCTACCGAGAAAGTCGTCATAAATTAACCTAAAAAGCAGAAAACAGCGAATAATTGCCATCGATGTTGTTGTACAAAATGTTTCATAAGTAAATAATTTAACTTGAACGCCGTATCTCTCTAGTACAAATATCTACAAATGTTCGTTGTGTGTGCTGTCTAATGACGGAAGACGTACTGCCAGTCAACTTTGAAGACGTACTATTCATCAAATCAACAAAGACGATAATAACAATTATTAATACGAGTACTGAATGTCCACCTATTTCACAAAATGTAAATAAATAATAAATATTAACATTATAGCACGAATTATTCGACGTAGATCTAACTTTTGGCGACCAGTTCGGTGTGGCGACCAGTTCGGTGTACCCCCTTACATGTAAAACAATGTATGTACGAGATATGTTTTCAAGAACACGTCGTTTTAGCATCACTGGGCCAAATAAAACCAGCAAAGACTTTTGGTGAATTTTGAAAAAGAGATTGAATATATTTTTATTTGTGTCTGTTTTGGGGAGACGGTCATTACTCATTACGATTACATTAATATAAGTGTTATTACATGTAACGTTTTAATGTTCTGGTATTTGTGGCGCAGTTTGATATTATATTCTTTACAAAGTGTATACAAACATAATATTTTATTTTAAATACATCATTGTCGTTTAAATTTCGTCTGCATAAGATGCTTAAAAAGAAATGTATTTAAAACTTACATAGAGTTTCTTGAACGTTTCCTTCTACATCTTACCTTTAAATTAATGTCTCAGGTCACATTCTGTTTAAGAGCAGTATTTCCTTTAATATTATCAGTGTTCGACGCAGTATGCCATGTATGAGCTGTCATAAGTACACGAAATATCTGGACTGGTGCCGAAAGGACTGTATAAACTTGACACGGTGCCGTTTCGAACTGTTTGAGTTCATGAATGACAGTAAATAAAACAAATAATTGCCCCTAAATATATGACGTAGAGCGCATGATTTCCATTCACAGCACACGGTGGACATTTAAAGCAAATGACTGGCTTTCATCGGTGTAATGGAAATGTGCCGAGCGAATTTCAAACATCATGTTTGTTTTTCATTCAACCAGTGCCATCTGGTGGCAGGATCCACTCAGGAGCAAGATGGGCGTATTTGAATGACCTAATTTAACTCGTATTTCGTTTGAACTGAAATTGATAGTATAAAGAAAAGGTGAGATTAATTTTATGTAATAGACGGTGAGCGTTTCAAGTTACGTAACTATAAGAAAAAATGTATTTGTATAATTAGTGGTTCATCGGGTGTCATTTTCAATCGTGCTTACTCCGTTTTTAATAACATAACTATAAACATATGTGGGCAGCGATTACAATGTTATCTTCCTGAATGATATTTGTAAAAACATTTTGTAATACTGGAAGAAAGGACATACACGTTTAAGAGATTCCAGATACCCATCGGTCGCTGTATAATTCTTGTTTTAAGCTTCCGTGATTATTGCCGTATCAATGTTACAGTATAATAAGAGCACTCAAGAATCCCTGAATCGACCCTGTGGTGTTAGGACCAGTCGAAATGTGCTGGAACTCATGACGCATGGCTTGATGAGTTGTTATAGTCAGTCACACTCAAATGCAGATCTAGATGTTCAAGTTTATCATCAGTATATATAACGGGTTTCATGTCTGACTGATGCATTTTGGACTATAATATCATTGCTACTTGCGTACGGGTATATAACTCCCCACGGACATTTGAAAAAGATGTTTTGGGTTGCAAGGAACTTTTGCAACCTGTATGACTTGTCAAACAGAATCTTAAATCCTTTACTCATGCATTTATAAAGCAGTGGGAATGTACGAACTTTTATTCGGTAATCTTATTTTTGTCCACATGTTATCCAAACTAAATCATTTAAATTCCTAACTAAATTCACGAATCTTAAATTACTTTGCATGAAACCTTGGCAATACACTGACGAAATACAGCCCCAAATTCGTTTGAAGTTTGTCAAAGTTGTCGGCTAATAGACAGCTTTCCTCATGTGCGTATTTGCGTTTGTGTGTATGTGCATATGTGTTTTCGTCTCACGATTGTCTGCATCAACACATTTATTTTTCTTTTCTTGATTTCTTGTAAAGATCCCCAAAATGAAATACGTCAGCAGACTAACAAATGACTCAGAATTACTAACATTGTACCAGATGGGCCCTAAGGATGCCCAAAATGAGACACATCGGCATATTAACAAACGACTCAGAACTAACATTGTATCCTATGGGTCCTAAGGATGCCCAAAATGATACGTCAGCGGACTGACAAATGACTCATAACTACTATTATTGTATCCGATAGGTCCTAAGGATCCCGCGAATGAGACACGTTAGCGGAATGACAAATGACTCAGAACTACTTACATTATACCGGATGAGTTGTAAAGATCCGCCAAATCAGACGTGTTAGCGGACTGACAAATGACTCAGAACTACTAACATTCTATCAGATGGGTCCTGAGGATGACTAAAATGAGACCCGTTAGCGGACTAACAAATCACTCAGAACTACTTACATTGTACCGGATGAGTTGTAAAGATCCCCCAAATCAGACGTGTTAGCGGACTGACAAATGACTCAGAACTACTTACATTCTATCAGATGGGTCCTAAGGATGCCCAAAATGAGACACATCAGTGGACTAACAAATGACTCAGAACTACTAACATTGTACCAGATGGGCCCTAAGAATGCCCAAAATGAGACACATCAGTGGACTGACAAATGACTCAAACCTACTAACATTGTACTAGATAGGTCCCTAGGATGCCCAAAATGAGACACGTCAGCGGACTGACAAATGACTCCAACCGAGTCACCTTTATTGTTTTATCAGCTCTCTCAGTGTGTCTGTGTTTAGCACATGACTACACAGGGTTTCAATCGATTGGTCAATAGATTTATAGAAACATTGAAAATTATGGTTTGCTAAATTTTATGAATATTTCCGGGTATATAATGGGTCAGGAAATTGTGAGAGCGATGTGAAATATGATGGAGAAGTAGGTTTACGTCGTGCCAAACCTTTGTTGATGAGTTATTGTCTTTCATAGGTGGTTGTTCTTTGACAATCTTAGGTCACACTGGCGGACTGACAAATGTCTCAGACCTACCAACATTGTACCGGACGGGCCCTAAGAATGCCCAAAAAGGAGACACGTCAGCGGGCTGACAAATGACTCAGAACTAACATTGTATCAGATGGATCCTAAAGATGCCCAAAATGGGGCACGCCAGCGGACTAGCAAACGTCTAAAAAATAAGGATGCCTAAAATGAGACACATCAGTGGACTGACAAATGATTCAGAACTACTAACATTGTACTGG
>JAUELE010162985.1:0-13834 GCA_031471655.1 Diodora aspera
TGCTGATATTCCTACACTTTTGATCGCAAAAGTGGAGGTGTATCCAGATATACACCTACACTTTTAACAAAAGAAACAATGGCGACGAGACCGGATAATATATAATATAATATTATATAAGGTAACATTACCGTCTGTTGAATGACAGGGGTACAATATGGTAACACTACAGTCAATGTATTTGACGTTTTACCTCACAGGGGTAAGTTAGAGTTTGTATCACGATGTTAAGCTGTATAACTACTTTCAATATAAACTGATGGGCAAAAGAAAGAACACACCGATGTTTGATGGTCGATAAAAACCGTATTAATCAGTCTAGGTGTTAAATACCATTGATTTGGGGCTGAATGAAGACGATCTATAATTTGAACCATTGCAGAACGATTTTATTAGTCTTTTTGAGGTTTATTTCATTTCTGTTAAATGTACCAAACCATGACAAATTCAGCTCTTTCACCCGAAAACCAACAAGAACATTGACTGTATACTGTATTACTATATACAATAACATGTTGCTATATATTTTCAGGACGTTATGACTGACAACGGGGATCCTCACCTACTGGAAAGTATTGGAAACAAGAACATTACAATCTTCTGCTTGATGGGTATATGTTTGTCTGTCTGTCTATCTGTCTCTGTCTAGTAATGCATACCTGCATACACTAGTATACAAATACATACACATACGTTAACTGAGGTGCAAAAGTAACAAGAGAAAAAAAACAACATTGAATGGTTTTAATAAGAAGACATTCCGTTTTACTTTATGTATATGTTACAGCAAGATTGTGAAACCCGGACTTCCATGAAAGCACTGTACATTTGAGTACGTTCGTGAAATTACTGTTTTGGTAAGGGATTTCGTGAATTCCCTGAAATTTTCTAGTAATTTCATGAAATTCCTGATTTTAGTGCCCAGTAATTTCATGAAATCACGAAATGTTTAGTGATTTCATGAAATTTCTGGTTACACAATCTTACTGTAACATGTATACATTATGTATTAATAAAGTCTCACATTAAAAGGAATCATAATTCACATTAATCAGTATATTATCACAAATATTGATGAAATAAAAGTTAGTACCAATTTCTATAATCCTATATTCATATAATCCCTCCATTTCCCAATCCATCCATCCATCCATACATGTATTTATCTGTATCAGGGATCCAGGAGCGGATCCAGGATTTCAGAAAGGGAAGGGACCAACTTGAAAGGGGGGGGGGGGCGGCTCCAACATGCAACATTTCAGTCTGATCCTGAGTTCGAGGACTCTTGACTATACAGTTATCAGTATTTGACTTTCAAATGGGACCCCCTGGACCCCCCCCCCCCTCTGCATCCGCCACTGTGTATACCCACCTGTCCATCTATCTATCGTCCATTCATCCATCCATCCCTCCACCCCAACCCCAACAAATCATAGGCCAGGCTGAGGTACTCGAGCTCATCTTATGACCAGGACTAGCAGTATACACCTACAGTATTTTCGTCCCAGGATATACGTTAGAATGCACCAAATGAAATGAACTTTTCCATATCATCCAACCCTCGCCCATACCATGGGCTTTGTACATGTGACACCAATAAAGCTAACACGAGTTTCCTGGTCCGTCACTGCAACTCCATAGGCTTGTTCAGGAGGCAAGGCGCCTCGTGCACCTCGTGTAATAGAAGTGATCTGATTGGTGCTTCGTAAAATAGAAGTGATCAGATTGGTCCAACATCGAGGCGCCATCTTTGCCTTCCTCTCCTGAACACGCCTCAGGAGGCAAGGTGCCTTGTGCGCCTTGTGGAATACAAGTGATCTGATTCGTGCCTCGTATAATAGAAGTGGTCGAATTGGTCCAATAGCCGATGCGCCTTCTTTGCCTAACACGCCTCATGTCTCCTCTGGTTCAGGCACTCCCTCTGCCGCCGATAGGACAGATGTTCTGAGGAGAACACAGCTCTCGAACAGCACAGAAGTTCCGAAGAGAACACAGCTCTCGCGCAGCGCAGAAGTTCCGAGGAGAACACAGCTCTCGAGCAGCACAGAAGTTCCGAGAAGAACACAGCTCTCGAGCAGCACAGAAGTTCCGAGGAGAACACAGCTTTCGAGCAGCACAGAAGTTCCGAGGAGAACACAACTCTCGAGCAGCACAGAAGTTCCGAGGAGAACACAACTCTCGAGCAGCAAAGAAGTTCCGAGGAGAACACAGCTCTCGAGCAGCACAGAAGTTCCGAGGAGAACACAACTCTCGAGCAGCAAAGAAGTTCCGAGGAGAACACGGCTCACGAGCAGCGCAGACGTTCCGGGAAAAACACGGCTTTTGATGACAGAAGCCTACTTTATGAAAACGGAATCTTTTGAACAAGTATATCTGAATGATTCCTCGTGGCATCCATATCCGGTCCCTGGTGGCATAGAAGGTTTTGTGCAATCAGTGCTCTATTATTCCGCAGGAAAGACGCTGTTCATTGGTCTGATCTTTCCAAATTGTTTGATCGAACTTCCCTTAGATTCCATCACAGTCACTCAGAAGGTTAAGCTGGATTTCGAGATCAACGGGTCGACTTTGGATGATGATAAAGGAATATTATTTCTGGCTGCGAAAAAGTCCAACTACATTGTAAAGATGAACATAGGAAACAAGACCAGAGAGACCCTAAGATCAAATGTCTTTACAAACCAAATGGAAGTTCTTGCCGTTGCAGAGGAAAGAATCTATGTGGCGTTTACAAGTGGTGTAGCATCAGCTAATTACGATGGTAGCGACGGGCGACAGATGTTCTCGAAAGAAAAGGTGTTTTCCATTTCATTTAACCCATTGGAAAGAAAACTGTATTATGCTTGTGATGATAACATTTATAGACAACGCATTGCTGATCGGGACACATCTGTTCTAAAAGTGCATTTTCCCATGTTATCTGGTGATAAAACCATTCGTTATTACCGGGGCCATATATATCTCTTTGGCGGCGAAGTTGTTCATGACATCAATCTGAACAAAAACGAAACGAAGAAGCTACCAAGAAAGGACGACAAGCTTTTACGGATGCATTTAAACTTACTTGACTGAAAGCTTCCATTGCCGAACCCCTGATTTGATGTAAGATGCAGCAATTGTCGATTATAATTATCGATATCCAGCCTAAGGACGATAGAAAACAGAAATTACATAAAGTACTCATATAGTTTAGTCATCGCGCAAAATCTTATGAAAGAAATACACTCTTTAAAAAAAGAAACGCAACAAGGATATCAGGACTTTGTTTGGTAATTTCTTGCAACATGTTATTATGAAGAATTTGTTTGTGTTTAAATAATGTTAGGTATCCGTTTACATTTCGACCAAACGCACAAACAAATGGCAGAGCCAAAACTCCACAAACGTTGAAAATCGCATGAAATTCACGCGTGAAACGATCCAAGACCATACAGCGCTTGCAATACGTGCTAGCCATCAGTAGATGCAATGACTATAAAATGCTGATGTGATTTTCAACATTTCCTCAAACGTTTGACAAGCTAGTGGACCGGACAAAGTGCCACGATTGAACGCTGTTGACCGTAAAAACGCTACATGACGAGAATCCCAGAATGCCGTAGCACGACATTTCCAGGTTCACCAGAGCGCCATATGTCGTTTATGCGGTCGTCACACAGGCTTCAGATCGACCCAGAAGTGAAAGGCCTAGAGTTACCTCCCCTGCCCAGGATCAATACATCCAGCTGCACCACCTATGTCACCGACATGCAAGGCCTACGGAGACTGCAGGACACGTGTCAGGTGTGCGAAGATTATCAGACCAAACCATCAGGAATCGTCTGAGAGAGGCAGGAATCCATGCACGACGACCTGTAGTGGGTTCTGTGCTACGACGATGGCATCGACGTCAGCGTGTCAGATGGTGCAACACTATACAAGCTTGGGATATGAGGAATCGTCTGGTTCAGCGATGAATCCCGTTATCTTCTCCAACGTCGAGATGGAAGTCAACGTGTGTACCGACGCCAAAACGAACGTTTCGCACCCAACTGCATTAGCCAGGTTGACAGATTCGGTGGAGGGAGTGGGGGGCAATATCCTACAACCGTAGATCTGAACTGGTAGTGGTGCAAGGGCATCTGACGGCAAACCGTTACATTGGCCAAATTTTGCACCGTCACCTGCGTCCCATCATAAATTGCCAGAGGGGGCTGTTTCAGCATGACAATGCCAGACCTCACACTGCAAGTGCTACTGTGGCCTATCTAGCCCAAGAGAACATCAATGTCCTTCCATGGCCCTCCAGATCACCTGATCTCAACCCTATAGAACATCTGTGGGATTTTCTTGATACAAGTGTCCGTGGACGACAACATCAACAGAGACGCTTGCCGAATTGGGCCATGCCTTGCAAGATGAATGGCGAAGAATCCCACAAGCAAAAATCCAGCTACTTATCCAGTCTGTTCAGAGGAGGTGTCGGGCAGTGTTAGCAGCACACCGTGGTCATACCAGGTACTGAATTCAGCGACCCCTTTTGGACACACACAGCAAGTGACTAGACTTATGTCATACTGAACGGATGTGCAATACATCAGAATATGTCCATTCAAATTTTCATTTGTTTAACTGTCTTGAACTTTGATTCACATGCTCTTGATTCCAATTGTAAAATATCTAAGTTTTACATGTTGCGTTTCTTTTCTTGAAGAGTGTATAATCATTTAGCCGCAAAAAAAAAAGATATTAAAAAAAGGAAAAGAAACAAATTGAGTTTCACCAGTTGTGATGGAAATTTCTGACAGTTCAGGACCGGTATCCGGGGAGGGGGGGGGGCAACATAGTGGATGAAAGATATCATTTTCTAGGGGTGTCCGAGGACATTCCCTGGAAAGCTTTGAAAAATTAACATGCATAATGCGGCATTCTCGGTACATTTCGCGGGGTTTCGTTATATTTTAGGAGTAGGCTTGCTTCCAACATGAAAAACAAATGTTAATGGCAAGCTAAAGGAAAGGGTTCACGTGCACTCTGTGCCCCCCCCCCCCACCTACGGATCCGGGCCTGCAGTTAATTAGCAGTGAGGGGACCATGTGATCCTACGTCATATCGGCTTCTCGCCTGAGCAGCTCGAGAGTTCAGTAAGAAAATCTGTATGGAATATACCTACTATGATATCATGCATAGTGTCTTCTAGCTTGGATTGCGAATAAAATGTTTAGCTGTACCATTTCTAATTGATAAGTGAAGAGCATAACTCTTCCAGTGACGATTCGGAGGAAAAAGCTTCGGAAAATGAAATAAATATCGATGCAGGATGGTGCCAGGAATTCCCTCACCAGGGATTGAACATTTGCTAAGCCAAATACGCAAGTGTTCAAATAGCACAATAAAATGCACATATTTTTTTATAAAATGTACCCCGACGAATTGCTATACATTTATATACTACTCCCCCAAAAAAGAAACGCATATTACAGACTTTTGTCAGTATTTTAATTGAATATTTGAGCGTTACCTTACATGTACATGGCTACAAAGTTATTGTAATGATTAGACCAGACAGTGTAGACAAGGTCGACAGTAAATTGCACTGTAAATGAAGGTCAAGGTCAGAGGAAACCAGTAACGATTATGACCACCATTAGAGTCAAATCACAGCCTGACACCGTCTTCCCATGGACAGAATCGGATTCTGGATGACAGGCCTGAGAATGTTCTGGTACTCAACGCCAAAAACAAATCTGGAAGAGTCTGTGACTGTGGCTGACGTTGTCGCACACGTCTATCAAGTTCATCCCACAAGTGTTCAATTGGGTTCAGATCTGGTGATCTTGAAGGCCATGGAAGAACCTGAATGTTCTTCTATGCCAGGAACACCGCAGTCAACTGTGCCGTATGTGGTCGAGCAATATCATTTTGAAATATGGTGTTTTATCTGTTCATGAACTGAATGACGTGTGGCCTAATGACTTCATCAAAAAACGTCAAGCTGTTAGATTGCCCTGAATCTGAACAAGATCTGTCTTACCCCTGAATGAAATGCCCGCCCATAACACTTTCACTGCCGAATCTGTCCACACAGTTTGCAGCATAACGTTCATGACGACGTCTATACACACGTGCTTTTCCGTCGGGACGTCTCAGTATAAATCGTGACTTATCACTAAAAATGACAGTTCTCCATCTCTGCATAGGCCATGACTGATGATTGACACACCATTGTCGTCGTAGCTGATGATGTTGTCGTGTGAGGATGGGTCCTCGCACTGATCTTCTGGGACGAATATCGGCGTCACGTTAACGATTCATACATTAAAATCTGTGTTATGCGTTTCTGTTTTTGAGTTGTATATATTTTCTTTATTGAAACTGAGCCAAGTAGGGTTCCTGGGGGCTGTCGCTCTAACACCAGAAAGAATAGGACTCCAGTACCCTCATGCTTGCCATAAGAGCCGTCTAAAATGAGGATCTTTGGCTTTCATTTTCTTACTATCAATCCTGTGTTGTCCCTTTTCCTGAGGAGCCTTTTGTACATCACATTGCGCTATGGCTGATATATTGCCTGCAATGTATAAATCCATTTCACTCACTCACTCAACTAGGAGCAATACCAAAAAATAGAAGTACAGGAGATAAGTTTGATTATTCTGACCTTTGGATGTGAATCTTTGTTTTAGAGTAACTGAGGCTAAACCTAAAAACATGATGGGAGCAGAAAATCTGGCAATAGTGTTCGCCCCTACCCTGATGAGACCGGTGGAGACAGACCCCATGGTGAGCCTCATCGCAGCAAAGTTCGAACAGAAAGTGATAGAGCTCCTGATTGTTCACCACAAGGACTTGTTTGGGAAATGATCCTGTCTTCAACACTGTGTGAAGATTACCAGCAATATCGACCAGTCCCAGTGACAATGTTTCTACATTTGCCAAATATCAGCATAGTCAACCAGTATCTGCAGTTCTTGGGGGATGAAAACGCTGAGCTGTTGTGGGTGAAAGGGGCTTGTTCCAGTGACGCATCTTGATTATCCTGCTGCTTGTCAAAGAGATGCAATATTTATCTGAAGTGACTATTTGCCTGTGTGAAGAAGTTAACTATTTCAGGATCTTACAAATCATCACTTGGCATAGGAAATACATCAAACAGAAATGATGTTTTACAAACAAAACAAGTTGACCATTTTATGAAACACAGGGGAGATAACTCTGAGCGAACTGTGGTTTGCATAAAAGACCACAACTGCTTGTCTCACAGTAGTACTTTTGTTAATTCTGAGCTGTTGAAGCTACTTTCCATTTAAATATTTGCCAATATGTGACAAGAAACCACAAGAATAAGTGTAACAGAACAAATGAATACACAACAATAGTCTACTCTGAAACTTGACAATAAGGTGTGGCATTAATTATGCGATGTAGCATGGGAATCATTCTTAAATATGATGTAACATACATTTTTGACTATAATTATAATCCAGTATGTTATAACTGTAATTTAACATTTCATGTATTTGTTTTAAATAATAATTTTGTTTTAAATCTGACCTACCTACCCTAAGTTTCAAAGAGATGTAACTGGAACCACAACTTTTGTGTTTGGCCTTATCAGTGTTTATTTCTATTGGAGATTTACTGAATGATCGGGGTCATACGCATATATAGATATTGATCTGAAGTCATACTTCATTCCAATTTACGCATTATTTTAAGTTCAGTATTAACACTTTATCATGTTTTATGGAGTTCTGAAATAGCAGTCAAACTCAAGATGGAATGTTTTAGTTTTGAGAATTTTCATACTGGTACATTGTATCGACTCATACTGATTTGCTATCGGGGAGCTCTGGTCTAGTCCTTGGCAGGTTGCATGAGATGGTATGCCAAAAAGCAGTATTTATGAAGGGATTCTGATGTTGAAAAAATACACATATCTTATTTGTGTGTGATGACGTCAAATATTGATGAAGTCCCCTGTTTCCTCCGGCTTCTTTACAGAATCAAGACTTTTGCCTCTTTTGGAGATCTGTACTTTATGCTAGCCCATGTACTCATGTGAGATCAAGTATTTAGCTCAAGAAATCATAAAACCCTCAATCTGTCCCCAATACTCTGGAGTATTTATGTAAGAGATAAGATGGTGATCCACTCATGATGTTTGTATACTGACAGTCCCTGGGTTACAAATTAGATCTGTTCCTAAGTCTGTCTTTAGCTCGAATTTGTAGCAATCTAATTGAAATTAGATCATCCAACGCTCCTGTTTACTGATGTGTCGCAGTAGGGGATCTAACGCAAGTCTATTCAGGTCACGTTCTAATGAACCGATCTTGACCAGGAGTCATGAACTTTAGAACAGCCAAGCAACAGCCAATCTGTTCCCAGTGTTTTCTCCAGGATGCGGCATCGCGCACAACATTTGAGCCATGACGCATAAAACTATTGAGGACTCATTGCAAATAGCACACAAATATTATTTAGGTCACAAAATATATTTGAAAAGGCGTCAGTCAGTGGAATCAAATTGATATTAATATTAATACGTTTTAACGTCAAAACATCCATAAAGCGTGACTCAGAAGGCAGTACAGTATTGCATATGTTTATTATCTCTTTCTCTCTCTCACACACACACACATGCTATCACACACACACACATGCTCGCACACACACAGACACAGTGACACTGAAATCCCCTCTGTGTTTCTCTCATTGAAACTTGAAATGAGTGCTAGCTTGCCTACGCAGAATGATGCGACCCAACCTGATTCACTGGCAAAATAATTTGTCCCTCCATTTACTTTTTCTGGAGAAAACTGTTTTCCCGTGTTTTCTGTCTCATCACATCATCGACTGATGATCGTACCAGGATTTTTGAGGTACTCACTGTCTAGTTGCAAAATGACTATTCGTGTAATATTCAACTGGTTTAATATTTTCACCACACAGACTTATTCAGAGCTTATCTGAAATTAAGATAGCTTCCACCGGTTTTTTTTCACTTTAGTTTGAAAATTATTTTTCCCACAATAACAACAAAACACAGCGCTAGGAAAATCTATTTACAGTAAGGTAGTCTTGAAATACTTGTGTTCGAAATATTAAACTGGTCGCAATTTGACAATGTTCCTCTAACATAATTAGATAATTTGCGAACATAGGGGAAGTAACCCAAGGGAGTTTTGAATTGTTCGTGATCCCAATTTGTAACCCAGGGACTGCCTATATACTGTTCTGTTTGTCTTGTTAGTTACAACGAAATGGCCAGGAAATATTGAGTTATTGTCCGGATAGTTAAAGGATATCTGTAGTGAGAGGTGGCTTATTCTGAAAACATTTGTAAAGCTAAGGAATTTGTGAAAGGTGTGAGACTCGGCTGCATTGAGTCTGGCTCCGTGGATGCAACATGAATGAAACCCAAGGCACGGGATATCTGGGGTACGTCGTCTCATTTGATGCACTCTGATGCCCGGGGAGTTTTTGTTTGAAATTTTTGATTCGCTGTTTTGCACTCGGAACAAAAATGATTAGCATTTGGTGCAAATTGATCATCATGTTATTCAGCAATTAATTAGCAATCAGCTGAAACTGACTAGCAAATTGCGATGCGAACCCGAACACAAAATAGCCTGGATGTGCATGCATATCTAGGTACAAAAAATGCAATAAAGGCCTCGCTGTATGTGGAGCTGAAGCAGCTCAACCTTTGCAAATTAGGGTGGGGGGGAGCACAACCCCTTCTTACTCACTATATATGCAGTATATCTACTTCAGGGGCGTATTCAGGATTTTGTGAAAGGTGGCATTCAGTTGAGTTGGGTGGAATCCAAAGTGAAGTGAAGCAGAAATGACTCCCTCAGCAGAGGTCCAGAGTGCCCTCCCTTAACATTTTGAAAAATAGATTTAATTTGGTGCATTCTAATGTATATCTGGAGCAAAAGTGATACAGTTGTATTGTGCTAGGCTTGCCATGAAGGAGTCTGGAGCCTCTCGGCCCCGCCAATAAGAGGGCCCTGGGCCCCTGCCCCAAGGATCCACATGTTGTAGGCAATATTGTGTGGATTCTGGCTTTTGTATTGGGGGCATGAGTGTTTCGCACTTAAAATTATTAATTATTAAATAATATATTCCTGCTCAGTTGTCCATCAACCACAGATTACAATACTCAAATTACTAATTTGTCCCATCCCCACTTTCAACCATGCCTGGTCTATGCATGAAACATTTACTCGTCTGTCGTATTACAGAACTTTATATGCTCATAAGCAATACTATAATCAACATGTTGTGGTTTTCCTACATTATTTTATACTGACAAGTGTTAAATAACTGCAGTATTATCAGAATGTTTTGTTTGTGTTTTTGTTTTTTCAATATCAAACTTTTGATTTTATGTTGCACTCTAAGCAGATTATTTTAAATTACTAAATAATTATTAAAATATGACCGTAGTTTCTCATTGTTCGCCCCATGTTTAAGATTATTGCATGTTAAGGTTTTAATTTTCTCCATTTCCTTAACTTTGCCTGGTGCCCGAGGCATAGACATATAGGTGATAGACACTTAGAATGGATGGAGGGGGGCAATGACCTTCTTGCCAAAAAAATTACTGTACTACCCCCAGTACTAATATAAAACCAAAAAGCAACAATGAAAAAACAGAACAGGAAACAATTTTAACACTGTTGCCCGAATTTTGGGCATTGTCACCTAAATCCTAATTATTTTTGCCCGAATTACGGTAAAACTTCTAAAATTTCGAAGGTGCTATTTCTGTCGTGATCATCAATATATTTTACCTCTAAAAAATCGGAAAACCAGAAAATCTAAAAATTTGAATTGAATTTTCAACTTACGTTTTGATAGCAATTTCTAACATTTCGAATTCTAACTTTTTCAAACATCACTTATTTCCAAAAATTCGAACACGTCCAAAAGCAGTTGTTATTTTTTTTACTTCAAAATTTTAGAAGTGTTACCGTAACCTAATGGTCCTGGGTTTGAATCCTGGGTCAACTGATAGTCAACCTGGAGATGGGAGCCATGAAATCAGGTTGATATAGCTGAAATGTCACTGAAAGTGACCTAAATATAGAAACAAACTTAATTTGTTACAAAGTTTCAGTAATATGATCATCATTAAACACTTGGACTTGTGATTCTGGGATCTTGTCATAACATGCTGTTACTTACCACCTTGTTTGTTACTATGCAGCATTGCTTTGTCTATGTTTGTGCTATATAAACCTGTATATGTATATTTAGCATCTAGTTGCATGAGCAATGGAAGCGGGGGTGCCGAAGGGACTCAAGACCCCTGACTTTTTACAGAGTGGGGACTGAGCCGTTAATCATATTCACTAGAAATCTCTGTGACAATCGCGGACCGGAGCTTCCAAGGCCCAGGCGGCCTTGAAACCTCGCCTTGGATTGTCACCTCCCAACTTTAAATCTCTCAGCCCCTGTGGTTGAAGATAAATCAGGCACGAGAAAGGGAGGACAAGGATGTTAACATATGTTTGTAACAGATTCACATCCACTTCTCTCATCTTGACACATATTACTTGCTAACAGCCTATTTGTCCTTGTGCTAGCCAGATGTAATCAAAGCTTGGTTTGCTTCAATGTACTTAACTTGGTCGCATAATTTGTCTCTGGCTTTGTTGTGTATGATCAAAAAGCTTGGTAGATACCTAGCTTTTCATTCTTACAAGGGGTGATTGATAAGTGTGGTCTTAGGTAGAAGGAGATGAGATATACAGCCATTTTTATATGTGCCTGCAGTTCAACTCTGTAAGTGATTATGCAGAAAGTTTGAAGTTAATAACTGTTGTGGTACATGTCTATTTCTGTTTCACATAATTCAAAATTGAAAGTCAGTTCCACCAGGATGACATTCCAGTCCTCGGGCGATTAGCGCCATCCAGGAATGCAGTTTAACCTCATCCGACACCTGCCCAATTCACTTGACGTGACACCCTTGGATTATTGCCTCTTCCGAAAATGAAGAAGTAGCTCAGTGGTCGCCAGTTTGACACTGGTGATGACATTGTACCTGCTGTAGAACACTTTCTGGAGGTCACAGACACAGATACCTACAAAGAAGGAATCCATATGCTCGACGACCAATGGTCTAATTATGAAAGTGAAGGGGGGAGGGACTATGTTGAAAAATAAACATGCTAGATTTTCTAAGATTGATTCACCCCGTGGGGCTTCCAGGGAGCGACGTGGTGTCACTTAGATGGAATAGGGCCTCAGTAACCAAATGCTTGTCGTACAAGGGGATCTTTTGCTTTCAGTTTCCTTTCTATCCATCTATTTTATGAACTGTCTTTTCGCTTGGTGTGCACCTTGCGCATCCATTGCGTTATGGCTTAAATATTGTCCTTGCAATGTAAAACATCATATCAACCCAACTCACCTCTAAGATTGATTCCTTTTACCTTAAGCCACAAACTCATCTATCACCCCTTGTATGTTGCAGCATTATTTCCTCCACTTACTCCTCCTGTGTTCATTATCTGTTCTTTGTCAGGACAAAATTAATTGCATTTTTATTCTAATGATCTTCATTATGTCAGTTGAACAATAATATATAATGTTTAAAAATTTATATTGTTGCAAAAATTGTGGTGGCAAAAATATGCTCTTGAATGAACGTTTCATTGAGTGAAAGATCTGACGACTTTTCATGTCCTAACATAAGTTGCAATATAGGGCGAGGTCATTGTATTTGCGACATTGATCTGAAATTATTTTTACTAACTCTATCCCACTAGAATGTAGTTACATATAAGAAACTTTGAGGGTAATTATGGTGCTCTGTCCCCTATTGGTCGGCATTATGTCAATGTTTACATCGAGTTCTGAGATGCTGAGACAGTAAAACTTGTCCCCGCTGTTAAGTTTTGAAATGTCCTGTCTGTAACGCTAATCAATTGAAGATTATGGTTTCATCAAAGTCTGTTGTTCAGATTATAGGGTAGCCATCTTTTTTTCAATCTGGCCAGATGTCCACAAATTCCTACCTGATCAGAAATCTTTTATGAAGGCACTATGTTGCAATCTGTCTCATTTGTCATTGAGACAAAAGAACTGTTTATACTTGAACTGGTAAATGTTTTGTCAATAACAATTTATGTCCATATCTGTCACAAGAGCAAACCACAAAAAATATACCCTGCCCTCATCCTATACATGAATTTTTAGATTCCTGCAATCCTCATGTTTGCTTGTGTATAATATACTTAACATTTGCAATCAGTTTGTGATGTGATGCTTTGTCACTCAGCAGAATATAATCTCTGTTTATGATCAATAATTTGGTGCACTGGAAGCTACCCTTAGATAAAGGTTCCCATATTGTTGTTTCACGACACAATTCTTGTTTTGCTTTGACCACACCAATTCAGGATCCCTATTGTGGTAGTTTTAGCAGTGTTTGTACTGGGTAGGGTTTTCAAAACAAATACAGCATTTTAAAATTTGACAGGATGTATGGTAATTTTACTTGCATTTTGTATAAATTCTCAAGTGACTAAAATGTTGTTTTCGTAAGTGAATATTTTTTTCTTATTGGTGAACATTTCCTTCTCAATTTAAAGAATTATTCTTTGTTTACAGAAGAGAAGAAGGCTTTGGCATTCTACACATTGCCACTACTTCTTGGTGCAAAGTCAAAGGGTGGACAAGTGGGTGGATGTTTTGATATGACCATGGAGGCATTCATTGACCTGCAACCGGTAAGAATATTAATTACCATGCTCTATCTTGGGCTACAGTTTGGGGATGGCTGTTCCCAGCAAACAAATTTGCGTTGGGGGATGTCAGCGGAGATGTCACCAAATCA
>JAUELE010163094.1:0-13834 GCA_031471655.1 Diodora aspera
TTCTTCCAAAGCGCACTGAGTCTGCACTGTGGAAATTTGCGCTATATAAGAACTATTTATTATTATTATTATTATTAGTTAACCGTCCATTATTTTCATTACGATTTCGCAGTGATTTAAATGGAAAATCGTTGTATTAAAAACGATTTGAAATTTTGTTCAGATATATTCGGTATTGGAGATGCAACTTTGATCATGTCCCTTTAAGAAAATCAAAGTTTCACCCATGGAAAGACAACGCTGATCTTAGGAAACGTTACACCTTCTTGCATGCATTAAGAAACGGATCATACCTGACCCCGCTGCTTGGCGATGAGCGTCAACGATCAATTGAGCACGGGAATGTCGATGAGTGTGCCACCACCATATTACCAAAACTACCTTGATTGTTTTATTGACAACAGAATAGACCATATGGCAAGACAAATCTTTACCGGCCGTACGAAACACCCCAAATCTTTCTCCAATACAACATATTTATGCACATTTCCAATCTTAACTAGGGCACCCAAGAGCAATTCAGATTTTTGTTCAGTGTCAGTGGTATTATCGGTATCACTGGTGTTATGGTTACCTCGGTAACTACTAACCACACTACTTTTATATATAACCATATTATGTTACATCTAATCAGACTTTGATGTAATTTAATGCACTATAATCGGCGAGATACCAATATTTTGTCTCATATATATCCTTTTTCAGAAAAGCCACTGTGGACTTACACCTTTTATTTGTTGACAAAGTTTCCCTCCTGTAAAATTGTATTTCGATATCAGAAAACTATCCAAATATACACTAGTGTTTTGTTTCTCAATGGGATATTTTTATAATTATTAGCTCCAACCGTTGTCATTTTTGTCTTTAATAAGAAAATATCTTTGTATTTTGTAACTCGAACACTAATGTAGTGCTCACCATACACATCACTCTTGGACATCTATTTTCTCTTTCCTTTTATATTTCTCGTATGCGCTCAAAGTAACTCCCCCGCTTTCGTGGTGCGGAATTTAGCACTTAAATATGTGATTGTGATTATGATGATGATAATGATGACGGTGATGGTTATCATTATCATTATAATCATTATTATTATTATGACCAGATTTAAAAAAAAGATAAATATGCAGCAGAGAAGGGTCGGGTGGTCCTGCCACAGTTACTCCCAGAGGGATCATGATCAGCTCAGGTACTATTGCTCCTTCTATACACAACCCAGACCTGGCTCCCAGGAAGTGCTGTCTGTTCGAACCCACCGAGAACCATGCGCAAAATACATGTATGGAGACTCCCAACACTGGTGCCTTCTGCATTACGCTGACTGTCTTGATTTTTCAGATCAAGGAACCAAACCAAAGGCACCAAGAACAATGGGGAGCGGGACAACTGTGTACTGGGTATGCAGGCAGGAGATTTCAAACGTAGGTCAGCATACTTGAAAACATTTTCCTCGATCTTCCTCTCAACATTACAATCAAAAGGGACAGACAACTCAATCGCATGCACATATTGCATTTATCGTGAAATTTAAAACTCGGTACAGACACCAGTTATTTCTGTCCTTAAAACTAAGTTTTGAGCAACTTTAAGACTTATAAGAACCTTAAAGTTGGTTTTTGAAATGTGACGGTGGATGTCGCTTAGATTTGAAATAATAACCTTACGACTTTACAATCAATACAGTGCGTAGTCCGAATTTCTGACTCTAAATAGTAACCATAATATATTTTAGTGATGAGATATGGTCTAAATGTGACCATACTTCATCGCACAAATATATATACGCTACTCAAAAGAAGTTAAGGGTCGTACCTGATATAAGCATAAACTGATGTAATCGGTTTGCTGATTGGAGGTTTGCAGGAACAAGTCAATCATTTTTGGAAACGTTGTTTTCATACAGTATTGTTACTAATGAAAATATACCAATTACCTTAAAGGTCAGATGGAAATTTAATGCTGAAGTTTATTGAATTTTAGAAACATTTCCTTGACATGAAATATTCCTGAAAATCTGAGATTCATGACGTATCGGGACATCCAGCATCATGCCTCTTCTAAATAAAATACTGTTATCATTATGTTATGTTTTCTTTTGAGCAGTATATGATCACAGGGCCGGATCCAGCATTTGCGTAAAGGGGTGGGGGTTGTTGTTTATGAAAGATATCATTTTCTAGGGGTGTCTGGTGACATGCTTTCCTTGAAAGTTTTGGAAAATTAAAGTGCAAAAGGTTGAAAATCTCAGCATACTTAACGAGTTTCGTAATATTTAAAGGGGTTGGTTTGCTACTAAAATAACACAAAAATGTAAAGGTGGACACGTGACCAATGTGCCCCCCCCCCCTGAATCCGGGCCTGAATCACCATTCAGCGTCAGAAACTCGGATTAGGCGCTAAATTGACTATAGATCGTAAACAGTCCTGATCGCAAAGCTACTGCAATAAATCAATGTTCTCAGTATGGGACTGTTACCGTGAAATTCAATTATTCGCAGTAAAAACAAGGAACGGTTGAGAGACCTGTTGCAACCTTACAACCAACCTTACCTTCCGGAAACAAACCTTCCTACGTTGGTTTCCCGAAGAATGTGGACATAATTTGTTCAACGAAGTGAGTTACTCGCGTAATATAATCTACCATACACTGTCATTCATCAATTATAAATGAGTGGTTATGTGTTGCCTTGTTTTGAAGAAAACGTTATGCATTAAAGATAAGGAAATTAAAATACGTCAATTTCTCAGCTATTTGTATGACAAATTGTCAGTCAGTCGCATCGGGTTTCAGAGCAAAAATGTTGTTTATGATATATCCTTTTTTCGATAAGGACCATTTGACTTGTTGGGCAGTAGTAGTGAAATAAGGTTAGGTTGAGATTAAGCGGCAGATGATTGAGCATTGTCCCCAAACAACATTATGAAACAAATGATGTTTTTATTGAGGTAGAAAAACAGAAATGTTGAGGATTATCACCTTTCTATGCAGTGTCGGGGGTGTACTAAACTAGTTAATACGGGGAGAAATGATTTTGTTTTTCAATCGTGCATAAGGAGACAGAAATGAAAATGAGTTTTACGTAACTTTGTCATCCGCAAGTGCAAGTGCCTCAAATGAAATTTTGCTCAGCAAATGTCTCGTGTAAGGCGGACACTAAGCTTAACTTTCCTTAGGTAGTGGAGTTAGCTGTCTGTGTTTCACGATCTGAAGTCAAAACATAAGAACATTCATGGGGTTTGCATTGGTTTTATTTACGTTTTTGAACTCAGTGATAACCAACATAATTATGAACAATATATCTCAGCAAACTTCAGCTCTGCCCAAACCTCGACACTCTAACTATGTGAACCGATATATTGACCTCTTGATAACTATTTGCTGTTTAATAGATTCATAATAACAGGACAGTCAATACATCTCGTGCCAAGGCGTCATCCGTGACAGTTACCAACTGTCAATTTGATATCAGAGCTTAAGTGTTTCACAGTATCTGTCAGTGGTATCTTTTTGTGCTGTATCACTACTGGTCGACAAATATAAGTTGATCCGTAGCCTGCGTGGTAAACTCTCTGAACACACCTATCCGTAGCGTGCAATGCTGAAAGGGATGACAGGACTGTGCGTTGTATTCGGACTTATGTGTTTCATGTCGCATTGTTTTACTTGTTTTATACAATAATGCATTCATTCATCTCCTTCAGTAAAAGTGCTTATATTATATTCTATCATAAGTTTTCGGTTTGCCGGGTCCTGATTGTCCATTTAGAGGTGATCAAATACCCAACATACGCCGCTGAATAACAATGGGTTTAATCACAAGAGTAAGAATATGATTCTTCGTCGGCTACAAATGCCAGTATTCGACAATTTTGCAATTAATGGTGTCTGCCTCTCAACAAACACCCCTCACACTATTCACAGTCTGTAAAGTTTGAAATATACATTTTGCGTGAAATGTTGATTGAGAAGATGACGCAAACGTATACAATTTGTGCCGCGTTGACAAACATCTGCAAACATCAACGCAGCCGACAATGTAAAGTATTTGCCGATATCAACAAAACTAATATGCACGAAAATCTATGACATAGTACGTTCTTGATTGAACCAACTGAAACCTGGAGACTATAGAAAGCACTAACAATAACTCTTTGTAAACAATTTATCACAGATAAACATAAAATGATGAAAATGCCATTTTTGACTCTGTGCGAATGAAATCGAATGAACAATACAGCTTAGCTTCCTTCGATATGCAGCGAATGTGATGTCAATCAGTCCAAAATGAAACAGTAGCTCCTTAACCAACGTTTTCTTGGAAAGATCTTTTGTTATGTCCAGTATATTTTGAATATCCGGGTTATCCTCGTTTTAATAATGGCCTCACCTTTCTCTTTCTCTCACGCACGCAAACACACATACATGTACATGTACGTAAAATAACTGATGGAAGCTAATAGATATGCACTTCGAAACACCCAGATAAAGACACTTATAAAGACTTCACGGATTATACCACTAGATCTTTTTATTTACACTCAATGGAGTCACTTTTCAACTCGAGGCCCGGGTTAACACATACCAATAAATGCTCATCACCTCGAACGATCATCTCGAACACACTGATGAATATTTGCACTGATCCAGACCTGTTTCCAAAGATAACGGGGTCCTCCGGTAGCAGAATAAAATACAAGTCATTTTTCAACGGAGTCACTTTTCAACGGGAGGCCCGGGTCACTCTTCAACGACCGGGTAATCTGACAGGGTGATTTTTCAACTGTTGAAAACTGACCCTGGTCTGATGAAAACTGAGACCGGGTATGTTTTCAAAGTTGAAACTGACTCCCGGGTCACTTTTCAACGCGGGTCAGTTTTCAATGTCACACCGGCACGGCGAGCCGTAGTTTAACTGACTTTTGGGGCAGTTAAACTACGGCTGGAAACAAAGAAGTCATGGTTTAAATTTCATTTATTCCCAGTTTGGAGTTGGTGTTTGCATTTCGGAGGTGCTGTGACGTAATTTTTTCTGATCGATATTGATCAGATCCAGCTTACATAAACTTTGAATTCAAACTTTTTAAAGTGTATCGATCCGTAATAGTCGTAATTTCAGCTGTTGATCGGAGCGTGACTTGATGTATCCTAAACTTTCCTGAGAATTTCCAATATCATTTTCACCACAGCCATGATCATTGATTGGGTGCTTGGCAAGTATGGTGTGTCTATATATCACAGAGCTATATATATATAATACAATTCCGAATAAACTTAACTGAATTATTTCTTTGCCTTAATTACGGGTCTCAACCTAAAAACCGCTTTGGACGAAAATATATTTTCACTGTTTTGTTTAATTTTGTTGTGTCCTTGCCGATGTAGACCAAACACATACTAAAGTCTAAACTAGACTGATATGTTGCGAAGCTTTTCGGGAAAGTTACGAACTTTTAGATCTTCGTTACATGTATGCTCCATTATCGTTTTCACATACAAAATGATGTCTTATCCGAAGCAACTCCTTTGCGTTCATGCTACAAGTCTATACTGACTTACAAAAGAAAAGATACCACGATATTAAGACACTACTGAATAGATTCACAGATACGTTGGATATGCAAGAGATATCCCTTCAAGATTAGGAAGTTTTATCAGTGACATGACGTCAGTCGAATTACACTTAATGAAATCCAAGCACCCTTTTGATCCACTATAACATAAAGATGCAAGGTGAAATAATTAAAATCACTTGGTATCGTTACTTTTGCTCGTCAGTACATTTCGGGTATGGTTCCGCATCTACTTCGAGAGTAGTTGCGTTCATACACAGTCGGGAAGCGACTTCCGGAATAGATTGCGTGAGTTTACACCCGATGTTACTGACCCGAAGTAACTTTATCCAAACAAGTTACTTAGAGTGCAAGGCCACATACTGGAGGTGAAGTACTCCGGGTTAGTTGTGGAGCGAGTCCAATTCAAACGCGACTCGAATCCTGATGTAATACATGGTGTTAACGTGTGTGTGTGAACACGATATTAGTATAATATAGTATAATATCTCTGGTAGCTTAATAAGTAAGTACAACGCAACATAATTTTCACAGAACATTGCACTAAATAATTATTTAATCAATTTCGAGTTTACAACAATGACTTACAACAATAAGTTATGGATTTATACTTTACAACAATGACTCGGTAATTAGGTGTGGGTTTAAGCTTTTCAACAATGACAGAGTGATTATGTATGGGTGTACACTTTACAAGAATGACAGAGTGATTATGTATGGGTGTACACTTTACAAGAATGACTGAGAATTATGTATGGGTGTACACTTTACAACAATGACTGAGAATTATGTATGGGTGTACACTTTACAACAATGACTCAGTAATTATGTGTGGGTTTACACTTTACAACAATGACTTAGTAATTATGTATGGGTGTACAATTTACAACAATGACTGAGAATTATGTATGGGTGTACACTTTACAACAATGACTCGGTAATTATGTGTGGGTTTACACTTTACAACAATGACAGAGTGATTATGTATGGGTGTACACTTTACAACAATGACTGAGAAGTATGTATGGGTTTAACCTTTTCAACAATGACTGAGAATTATGTATGGGTTTACGCTTTACAACAATGGCCTAGAGTAGTTATGTATGGGTTTACATTTTACAACAATGGCTGATAGAGTGATTATGTATGGGTTTGCATTCTACTACAATGACTACGAGCAATTTTTCTGGCCATACAACAATGGCCAAGATTAATTATTTATAACTTAGCACTTTACACCAATGCCTAAGAGAAAGTATTCATGTTTTTTTACGCTTTACAACACTTACCAAGAGTACTTATGTATGGGTTTACACTTTACAACAATGGCTGAGAGTAATTATGTATGGGTTTATACTTTACAACAATGACCGTAATTATGTATGGGTTTAAATATAACAACGATGACAGTAATTATGTATGGGTTTAAACTTTACATCAATGACAGTAATTATATATGGGTTTACACTTTACAACAATGACAGTTATTATGTATGGGTTTAAAACTAAAAACAATGACAGCAATTATGTATGGGTTTACACTTACAACAATGACTGAGAGTAATTGTGTAGGAGTTGACACTTTACAACACTGACAGAAAGTATGTATGGGTTTAAACTTTATAACAATGGCTGAGAGTCATTATGTATGGGCTTACACTTTACATTATTGACTGAAAGTAATTATGTGGGTTTCCTTATTACAACAATGACTGAGAGTAATTATGTATGGGTTTAAACTTTACAACAATGACAGAAATTATGTATGGGTTTAAAGTTTACAAAATTGGCTGATAGTAATTATGTATGGGTTTGCACTTTACAACAATGACTGAGAATAATTATATATGGGTTTGCACCTTACCATAATGAGTGAGGGTAATTATGTATTGGTTTACACATTACAACAAAGGCTGAGAGTAATTATGTATGGGTTTACACTTTACAACAGTTACAGTAATTATGTATGGGTTTACAGTTTAAAACAATGGCTGAAAGCAATTATGTATGGGTTTAAACTTTACAGCAATAACTTAACATTATGTATGGGTTTGTAATTTACAACAATGGATGAGAGAGTAATTATGTATGGGTTTGCACTTTACTACAATGAATACGAGCGATTTTTCTGGCTAAACAACAATGGCCAAGAGCAATTATCTATAACTTTGCACTTTACAACAATGATTAAGAGAAAGTATTCATGTTTTTACGCTTTACAACACTTACTAAGAGTAATTATGTATGGGTTTACAGTCTACAACAATGCTTAAGAGTAATTATTTTAATGGTTTATGCGAAGCCTACGCGTTAGTAATAACACTGTAAATCTATAAAATAATAAGTGTAATTACTTGTGACTTTACAAGAATGCTCTAGAGTATTTTTTTATGGGTTACACAATGTCATAGAGTAAGTATTTATGGGTTTACAACAATGACTAAGTATAATTATGTCTGGGTTTACAGCAATGACAAAGAGTAATTGTGGTATGTATTTCCGTTATTTTAATTAGAGTTTTAACGACATATTTGAGTGTACATGTATGTACCAATGCGGCCTGTTCGTCATTAAAGTTTCTTTGATTTTAAAAACTTTGATCCCGACCATTTCAGCTCTGGAGAAGACGATGGATTGTGTTATACGATGGTGAGAATGCTTCTGAAGCTACCATCGCAAAATTCACATCAGAGCAGAATTATCGGGACGGGGTTCAAAGTCGCCATACATACCCAATAAAAGACATCAATTGGGCAGAGCGAATGAAGCCGGGGGAGAGACACCGAGGTGTCAGGGTCAAGCTCCAGAATCAGCAGTTTGAGCAAATTTGCTTCAGTTGTGACTCCGGTGAGTATCAGTCCATTTATAATTAGTTTTCAACAAATAGGTATACAGACGTGCAAAAGAAACAATACCAAGATTTTGAAAGACTACAGAATAAATTCAAAATTGCGTTGGATATGCAAGAGATATTTCTTCAAAATTAGGAAGTTTTATCACCGATATGATGTCAATCAAATTACACTCGTTGAAATCCTAGCGTCCTTTTGATCAGCTTTGACAGAAAGACGTAAAGGAAAATAACTGAAATCATTTAGTATCGTTTCTTTTGCCCGGCAGTATAGTTTCGTGAATGATATCTCACTTCATTCTGTATCTTATAAAACTATATATATTTTGATTTCAAAAATGTAGTTTTCCCATCACTTTATATGTAAGTACCGTCAATAAACAGACAAACTCTACTTTTTGACTTAATATGCATTCAAATCGAATTTTAGTAGTGGGAAACTGTTAGTGCGCATTGATATGGTTTCAGATTTAAGTGTGATCTTGCTAATCTGAAAGGGGATTTACAACGATTGCAAATTCCGGCAACTGATGTTCGGAAATCGGGTTGAAATCGCATTGAGTGCGAACGAAGTATAAGAAGATATTTTCGTTCAAGATTTTAAAGATGACAGTGCCATGTATTTCGGTTGCTTTAGATACAAACCTTTCCCTGGATCTTTATGTTTTTGAACATGAACAAGAAAAACATCACGAAGACAATAATTAAACAGGGCAGCAGTGGAGTTCGTATTTTCCCAATAGTATGAAGCCCATCGGTCATGCCGAGTGTGTTGTGTCTGAAAAATATAAGATAGTGTTACAGAAGATAAATTGAGTACGCTAAAATATAGCTCTGAGATGAATTAATGTTCTGTCAGCATTTTCTTGCTAGCGTCATGACTGTTTCTATTATACTGTTTTTCCAAGGAGTGTAAAACAAACGGGATGAAAACAAACTATCAGAACTAGCATGTTATATAATCAGCCCAACTATTGAAGGGTTGGTATAATGACCTACATATAAATGCCCAAAGTCATAACGATGGGCAAATAAGTAATTGAATTTTACTGCTAATGTTTATTGTGTAACATGAACAGAGGAAATGTGCAGTTGCATGAAATGAAGGCTACGGTTCGTTTTATATACCTGTAGTATGTTGGGTGTTTTTCACATTTCTGGTCAGTTATAACGTGCCGATGTTTTGTTTTCAGCGTAGTGCTACAAAATACTTCAATAATCAAGCATCCTGTATTATCAATCATTATGGATATTTCACCTAACTGCTGCGAAAACCAGAGCTTAAAAAACTACCATATTATACAAATACCAACGAGTGACCCTTCAACAGTTGGACTAGGTATAGACTAAAAAATAGTCTCTGATAATATTTTTAATTATTTCATTATATTTAATTTTGACTACACCCAGTCAAAATGTTTTGGGATTCGTTATTCACAGTCCCAACTCGGACAAGGTTAAAGTAAGCATCTATATTCGGCCCAACTGTTGAAGGCTCGGTGTAATGACCTACATGCAATTGTCCAAAGTCATCATGACGGGTAGATACTAGTAATTATAAGTAACAGATACATGTTTATTTTGTAAAATGAAGCTGAGGAAATGTGCTGTTGCTTCGTAAGAAGACAACGTTCGTTCGTTACTATTTATACTCATGGTACGTTCAGCTCTTTAACATTTCTAGTCAGTTTTAAAGTACCGATTTTAGCATGTTTTGTTTCAACAAGTCGCTACAAAAACGTCAATAATCAAGCATCCTGTATTATCAATCATTATTGAAATTTCACCTAACTTATATGCTAAAACCAGAGCTTCAAAAGTACCATAGTATACATTTGCCAAATGACCCTTCAATAGTTGGGCTGAGTATAGACTAAAAAATTGTCTTTGATATATTTTTAATTATTTTATTATATTTAATTTTATTCCTTCAAGAGCCTGGCTCCTACAATGCACAGTTTCATATAGAAGCTAGCTAGACTTGCTTTAGTAGACCGGCTAAAGGCTTTAAATATATAATTAACAAAATTCCACAGTCATGGTGCAGGACTAGGCTGAGTATATAACCTATCATAGGTTAGGTACGAACAGGTTTAAAGTCAACTGGACCAACTGCTCACAATTGGGCCCCGCGATGGGGTAACCCGAACTGTCCATTAACACAGATTCGCTCTTTTAGTTTTCATGGGGGGGGGGGGGAGGGGGGAAGGGGGGGGGCTCAAATTAGCCTTCAATTGGACCCCGCAGCTCCTTAACCCGACCCTGCATTCGAAATAACACATCTTTAATCGGTTCAGTTGCTTTTAATCATCTCTGAAAACGAACGGATATTATTTCTCGAAAGTTCAATGTTTAAGGTTAGATCTAAGCCAAATCACGAATGAGTCTTACCTTAAAATGAGGTCCCATTAGTGACGAGATTCTATCGCAAAATGTCCGTCATTTGGGAGAGAACTCACATTTCACGTGTAGTCCATGTGGTTAAGCTTCTGGTAGATCTATACTAATTTAAAAATGTGGTTGACATCTGTTTCCATTTCTAATAACTGCATAACCAAATCTCATTTAGAATATGATCTATATTGTTGTCGCGGCTCATTATAGGCTATTTGAAAGCAAACTAAAAGTTTTGAATGAGTTTATTAGCTGCATTTGAATTAATGCCGAGATGAGCTTGGAAATATACTCGTCAAAGTAATATGTCAAAGTAATATAGGGACCACCTATGCGTTCCACATCAGTTCGTGTGGGTTTATGTTAATAAAGGGTGTTTTTGAAGCATGTGTTAGCGATGGAAATTAAGACCATTCCTACAAACATTATTGGATGTTCAGAATATTAGCAATTATTTAGGTGAATGTCCGAAAATGATTTGTTATGTATGATGTTTTTCATTGAAATTTGGTTCTGATCGTAAAAAAGGCAACATACACAAACATGAGTGTGCACTGTGCTTGATGTCCTCACGTAACACACGAGTCATGCAATTTGTGAGGCTAAATGTGCTTTAAAAGGGCTGTTGATTGAGAAGTTTTGGATCACTTCATCAACAGGTCTCAACGGCGACATCCAGCCACTGAGGAGTGACAAGATCTCGTAAGTTTGGTTAAATGAGGAAGTTTCGGTACGAAAAGCTGCTCGTAGACTCATCTGTCACCAGCAGACTGCGTCAGCGCTCTCAACAGACACCGACCGTACTTGAGCGACCTCAGTAAAAGTGCCTCAGTACCAAAACACACAGGGGTACTCATGGGAGTTCGAAAACATGACGGGCGCATTTCTTACAAAAATACAAAACGGGCTAATTTCGCGGAACCAATTCAATTTCTGGGTAATTTTAGGCTGCAAAATCGGGAAAATTGTTATACAAATTAGCCAAACATAATTTTCATTTTTTTTCATAAATCGACTGACCAATCAGTGATTCGAACCCCTGTGCCACAAACAGAAGAGAAAGGCCGGTACTCATTGTGGCAGCATTGAGAGAAAGAACGGTTACTGTGAACCAGTAGCGAAGTTAACTGATGACCACTTCAGAACCAGTATCAATGATTAAACAGTAAGGAACCGGTAGAGGAAACGAAACATTAGTCCCCGACGTCAGATAGTCCGATCACTTATCCTACTACGTTACAGGACAGCACAAGCCGGAAGGACACGACATCACCGTCAGTGAACGAGCGACATTGGTCTTCTGTGCTGTATCTAGTCTATGCTGTATCGTACGAGTCATGGTTCTTACTGCAACACAATGATAGGCGTATTCTGGTTTACTGAAGAACTAGTGAACGCATTGTTGACGCCAATGTATGCGGGCTAAAATCAGTGTGATGGTAAAGGGAGGCTTTTCTTTTCATCACAGGACTAATCGGTACATTATCAGTGGAAATCTGAAAGCTAAAGAGTCTAGATCCACAGACCACATGCTCGTATTCTTCAGCGCATTGGACAAGAGGCAGTTTTACAGGATGACAATGCAAACCGCATCGTGGTCGAGTTGTCGTTGGCTTACTTCACCAACACAATGTCACACACATGGAGTGACCATGCAGCATATTTTCCAGATATGACGCCGTGCAACAGAACATATTTTGGGTCTCTTATCAAGACGTGTTAGAGAAAAACATTCTCCGCCTTAAGATATACTAACTTTCTGGAGATATATTAATCAAAACATTCCTCAGACAAAGGTCAAGTCCATGCAGCACAGATGTCTTGCTTGCATTGCCGCTCAAGGTGGTCACAGTCGATATTGAACTATCTATAGACCTTTGACGTTTATTTTGGGCGCGTTTCTGATGATTACCAAATCGTATCTTACAAGATGTAATTCAACATTGTGCATATTCAGTAAATAAGACGGAAACACAAATTCTCCTCTTTTGAATTGAAACGAAAATCATGAGTGTTCCCTAGATTGTTTTTGATTGGTTTATGTTGAGATGAATGAACACAGATTTGTATAACTCGCTTTGTGGATCCTGTTATGTTTATTTTACATGACACTGCCTGTATTTCTGATCTCGGCCATGGTCAGTTTATAGCAAGAGGAAAACCCACATCACCTGCGAGGAGTTAGGTGAGCTGATGTGGTGAAACCCGCGAGCTAGACTGGTACTGATGAATCAAGGGTGTTTATTATCATACAGAACCCCAGATTATTAGTTACCAGGCATATAGCGGGGTTGGCTACTGTAGAGAAGATGCCGAGCCTCTTGCAACGGGACTCGAACTCAGGACTCTCGGAATCGTGACTAGTTGGTCTATCAATCTATATAGCTATACGTGTTGGTTGAAGTGAGTAGGGGTGCGCATGCCCAAGATGACTGCCCAACGCTTCCAGGTTTACATTTCTGATAAGATATTAAGGGAGTATTGTTCTAATTTACTGATGTATATGCTAACGTAAAGTGAGTTGTTATAACACCACCCATGAAAATGAAACAAGCAAAAGGACAATTTTACACGTGGGCAGCGGAAGGGGGGGGGGGGGGTACTTGTGGTGGGGTGGGTATACTGATCGAGTCCCCTGCATCGCATTTTGGAGTCAAAATGTTTATTTCTTTGCTTTTCGGATTTTTGTTGGCACTGTAACGCCTGATGACAACAACAACCTGCCCCCCCCCCACTCTGGCATTGCTTCCGCCACGGGACATCACGAGTATTAAAATAGTTTTATGTAAAAAGTAAGAATATTTGCCACAGTATACAAGGCTGTTCCATGCAGTAGGCATGACCACCATCAGCACTGATTCACGACTGTCTCAGTGAGGGATCAATTGGTATACCTTTATTTATAGCTGGTCGATAAATTATTAGTGATGCTTCTGCAAATCTGCATGGGAGCTGGAATGAACCGAAATGTACTGGTATTCTCGAGAACCGACGACAACCAGTTCACGTTGTAAAAGG
>JAUELE010163203.1:0-13831 GCA_031471655.1 Diodora aspera
AAAATTTTCTACAGATATTTACATTTTGTACTGATAATGCACTAAACCAGCACGGTGTACCGAAGGCCAATATACTTTTAAGTCACAACCCCGTCAAGTTCAGCCCCACCCTATAATTAGGATTAAAATTATTTTTCCAAGCACAGGGCTGTCCTCCCACAATCACACAGGATGAGATAACATAATTATATTTCAGTACATAATCCCCTTAACCCACAGTGGGTGGGTGGGTACTATTTCAAGGTTCTCACAAGTTTCGTACGTACGTAAAATACTAGTAGTTAGTGAAAACGGGCATATACGGAAGGAAAATTGAAAGGGTGCGTACAAAACCCACTTAAATTTACCTAAACCCAATATGTTTGAAAACCTGTGCGTAAAGTACTCAACGTTCCATTACACAACGCGTACCAACTGAAGCTTAATTGTCCATTATACAGTTAGTCGAGATGGAATTAAGTGGCTTATTCAGTGCGTTATTATGATATCGGATCTAATCACTAAGCAACTTTAAGTAACTGTCGTCATGTAAAGAGGTCCCTGATTCATTCCATGGGTCATTAATTTTATGCCCTTCTTCTTCAGTGAGTGTAAAATGGTTCCTAGTTAAGAGGGGCACCCTGATATATTGGTGATGTAGCTTGACACGGCCCAACCTAAAATCAGCTGCACAGTAAATCACTCTCATAACAAATACCCCTGATGATTACAATGCACAATATCTTAACCTTGTTGCATTTTTCGTATTTTAATGCTTCATAGAGGTTATAGAGTGTACTTTAATTGTACGTATGTATGTTGTCAGATACATGTATCATATATATTGCAATACGTCAGATTCTATATATAATATTAGTTTTCACACATAATTGAAAAGTTTATAATAGAAAAAGTCTGAAATACCCAATACAGTAGATACACCAAGCATACAAATACGCAATGCATCAAATTTAGTGGAGTACAAACATGTGGAGTCACAATTAAAAATTCAAATACGCACTACATTTGAAAATGGATGTGCAAAATACCCACCAGTTCAACAAAGTATCTTACCCACTCTGTACTAGTATATATTTATTACTAGGTCATGTTACCAATACTACGTACTATATAACAGTCCACCAAGTTGGTTTGTTTTAAGAAGCAACATTCTTTTTTTTCAGAATGGATAAAATTCTTGCCGAACTTGGATTAACAGAACTCATAGCCACATTTCAAGAAAACAAAGTAAGTAAAAAAAAAAAAAATGTATAATTCGTTAATTCAGTAGAACTGTATTTGTTTTCAGTGTTGAAGCGTTTATAGCTTTTTGTGGGTTCACATTGCAGGTTGGCCCGCAGGAAGTTCTCTCCCTCACTGACGAAGAGTTTAGGACTCTTGGTGTCCAAACCATAGGCGAACGGGCTAAACTGAGGCAACGATGCAAAGATTTAGCTTGCGGTACGGTAAACTACCATTTACAAAATATGTGACTAATGATATCACAACCCTTCATATTTGAACACATAAAAAGTTATTTCTGAAACTTTATGCACATCATGTATACAGGACATTCATTGGTTAACGTATTAAACGTTTGTTAACTACTCGCTCTTGAAGTCTTTATTGCGAAGTATGCATTTCGTGTGAACTAAAATATTTTGCCTCCTGCTTTAGTCTGAAGTATTGTGTTTCCTTCTATATATATATCAGAACCCTACGTTGTAAACACTTCCTTTTATGATATATTTGCATACACATGGATATATTTGTTATTTCGTTCAAATTGGTCACATTTCCAAGCCTTCACAGGGTCGTGGGTCAAATTTAATTTGTCAAGCTACTCCTAAGGAAATAATGTGTTTAGCTATTGTATGTTATGAACTCACTCCAATAAAGTAGCATGCTTTTCAATATGTTATCTTTTAGACAAAATGGCTGATTCACCTGTAATAAAAAAGCTGAGGACGCTGCAGTCACAAAGGAGACGCCAGGTATTATTTCCGATGACATTACCAAGTTTCAGTTCTTTCATACTCTTTTAGTGTGGCAGATTGACAGCTTCACAAGAAGGATCCTGTCAGACAATACTTCATACCATTCACGTTTCTCACGTTATCGTTTACAATATATACCTGTCAAATGAACTCGGAGGCTCGAACCAGTACATAAGAGAATTCTTGTCTGTACGTTTGCATATGTCTACCTGTTTATTGGTCTTCCAGTCAAATATGTCAACACTCATGACCATAGCAGTGCGTTTCATTGAACATTATGTTCAACACGCACAGGATGTTGAAATTAAGCATGGGGTGCAACCAAGAGGTACAAAGATGGGAGTCAACCAGGCCCAGGGTAATCCACTACCGTCCTTGTCATGTTTGTGGCTTTAGTTCTCAGGTCCATATTTGCTATGAAGTTGAGTAGGTTCAGTCTGTCATGGAAAATCACATCTTAATATTGGCTGTTATTAACTCTTTTGCCATATCTTCTCTTTCACAAATGTAATAATTTTATTAAGATGTGATTGAATTTTATTTTCTGTTCTACAGCAATGTTAGGAAGACAATCGAAAAGTTTTCCAACTAAGTATGGTTATCTTGGAGAGTTTTCATATTGTGCGTAAGGTTCTTGTGAAATGTACGGTTTCGAATGTACTAGACCGTTTGTCCAGGGGAAAGGGTACCCGAGCTGATGCTGAGCCCTGAGTGTGCCAGCACCACCCCATCCTCATATGTTTATTTACAATGGCTGTATTTTACAACTTTATTTATATGTTATTACTCTTTGCCAAAGAAATGAAGGTTGAGCACTTGTATAATTTGCACCTAGTATTTACAATAAGATTAATCCTTTTATCTTTCGACCTGTCCAATTGGCACATACTGAGTGCCTTGTCTTCACTGCTTGTTGATGACGTTTTTGTTGATTGTTATGAAACTACATTGTACTGGTTAACCCGTAATATTAGCTTCAGCATGAATTAATTGTTCACCTGAAAAATAATATTACGAATTACTTATTATACAGGCCCTCATTGTGAATAATCACATTGCTGTTTGTATCTTTCAGGGAGCTTGTAGAGCGGAAAATACTTTCATCGCCAATAAAGCGACCCGCAGGATCCACGTTGGGTGGAAGCATCTTCAAAACGGTGCCTTTAAGCTGATAAGTGCAAGTAAGGGAGGAGGGACACAGCTTTTTGATGCGCCGAAGGAAATGTCTCTCCCTGAACTTGAGAACACAATAGTGATTATGTATTTTCCAAACGAATCAAACCAAATACAGAAGTTACAACTGAATAAATTGGACTATTACCTCGCATTTTACAATGGAGATACACTTTTGCCTCAAGTGGAGGAAGAAGAATTCACAGTTGAAGTACTGTACAAATCTAGGAAAGCGTATCCAATAAGGATCTATCTGCACACAGAGACAAAGAAGGAACAGGTATGCATGATGCCATTTGAACCCATTTCACAAATGTTTAGGCTACCCTTCTTCTTTTTTTTACCTTTTTTTAAACACCAGATTTGTTTTTATTGGCGAGGACACACTAACAAGTGTTGTGTGATTGTTGATAGTTGATGGTAACGGAAGTTGGTATGGAGATGCATATATAATAGGCCTACATACATTACGTTGTCAGTCCTGTATCAACAAAATACTGATTATATCTTGTCACATAAATTAATTAATCAGTTTGCAATAATCGTTGTCTGTAACTGTACGTTTTCCCCTGGAATTCAGTTATACGTGTTAGAGAACCTCCAGCATATACAAAGTAGATTTGACGGCAATGTTCATTTTCTTTCAACTTTAATCCAATGGAAGCTGGCTCATCTGCGATAAATCTTTACGGAAAGACAGAGTTGACATTGTTGAACAATATCTCTGCTGGGAGTTGTTTGCCATGTATGTATATATATATATATATATACATATTTGGTAGTTTAAGCATTATGTAGCCTGATCAGAAACGGTTTACTGTATACACTTGTATAGCACATAATGACAATGGTGCAGATGAGCTACTTGTTGAAGATGAAGCTACTGATACATTTGGGGTATGTGGCATATTCAATATCAACAGTATATTATAATCAGCTCAATGACATCAGTTTTTCTTAACACAAACAACTTGGTGAGGTGCAATAATGTATAAACAAACGTAACCCTTAAACTTCTGACTGTTCCATATAGAGCACTCCTGGATGCACCAGGGCCAGCGGCTCAAGCTTGTAATGTGCATGATTGTCTTATGTGTGTTGCTTCACGCAATTAACTGTTCATCAGTATACACATCGGCTTGAAGGATCTTCGTATATTTATATATTTATCAGGCTTGTTAAATTGTCTGGTATTGTATTGTCTAATCAAAACAACATCGTCTCCCACAACCTCATTAAGTTACATTACTACAATTCACAAGGAAGTTATACTAAATCCATGATAATCATTCATTACTTGTTCAGGGTTTCCCGGAGTACAGTGATGATGAACTTCCAGAATTGGAGAGCGGCACACCTACTATCGTGTTCCGTACCAGACGACATATTCCAGTTTGTTTACCTATTAGTTTTCTTAGTTTAGTTTTCTTATTTAAATAAATAAGTGTGTGTGCGTGTGTGAGTGAGTGGGGGTGTGTGCGTTATGAATGCATGTTATGTATGTATGTATGTATGGTAGTATGTATGTATGTGTGGTATGGTATGTGTGTATGGTATGGTATGGTATGTGTGTATGGTATGGTATGTGTGTATGGTATGGTATGTATGTTTATATGGTATGTATGTATGTTTATATGTTATGTATGTGGTATGTATGTATGTGGTATGTATGTTATGTATGTATGTGGTATGTATGCTATGTATGTGGTATGTATGTTTATATGGTATGTATGATATGTATGTTATGTGTTTAAGTGGTAATTGTTACTGATGAGACTGAAATGCTAAGTTATATATAACGTTTTAATCCTGAGCTGGGTCTCAGGAATATTCACTGTACCATAGTTTTGCATCTCGATTCTATTCACCATTTGTGATAGTGTAGTTGAAATTAATATAACACTCTGTTTCTAGCTATCTATCCATCTACCTACCTATCTACCATCCTACTTACCTACCTACCTACCTACCTACCTACCCACCTACTTTTATAATAATCAGACTTAAAGCTGAGGTTGACTAAATGAATAAAGCAGCTTACCTTTCTAAAAGGTTTAATTTTGACCAGAAATATCCGTCGCATTGCCCTAATAACACATTTTAAATTTGCAGGTTGCAGATCACAGTGAACACAAGGAAGAAAATGGGTAACGCTAAAATGCTTGAAAAGTGGACGAATGATAACCATATAATGTATATTATATAATAGTTTCAATTATTGTACACAAATGACTTTAATCTGAAACGTTACAGAAAAGAATGTTTTGTTCTTATGTATGTAAATGTGTCAACAATGATTGAGAAAAATAACTGGCTTCGTATATTAATAATCCTTGGGGTTTCCGGGGGTGTCACTTTGACATAAGAATGAACAGGACTCCAGTATCCTCATGCTCGTAAAAGCCGACACAAATGAGGACCTTGTACTGTTACTTCCTTAACTATCGATCCTGTATTGTTCGTTTTCTATATGTGCCGCTTACACATTAGGTTGCTATATGGCTGAAACATTGCTTCCTTCAACGTTAAATTTCATTTCACTCCTTCACTTACTCGTATTTTGTTTTTGTAACAACTATGTTGAATTTAGGTCGGAAGAGAAAAGCCTGCAGTCGATTCTAAGGGGGCTGACAGAATCCATCAAACATGAAAGAAGCAATCTTGTGAATGTTTGTAGAGACAATGTCTTTCCGGGCACACAGCGTGCATTCCAAAGGAAATCCTTTGACTGTACAAAAATGTTATCTGTAAAGTTTGCCGGGGAGTTTGCAATTGATGAAGGAGGACCCACACGAGAATTGCTGCGGTTACTGATGGTGCAGATAATTGATATGTCCATATTTTGCGGTCCCCAAAATTGCAAATTGCTGGATCTGAATTATTCAGGTAAATAGAGCTTGTTGTTATGGATGTCTTATGAATAACCATTGATATACATTCCTGATGAAATATAGCTAACGATAATGCCAGATCGAAGTTTTAATCTGTAATTATATACAGTGTTTGTGCATAGCAAACATGAGGTTATACTGACAAGTTAATTTTCCTTAAACAGATACTACATACAAAGTGCATCTTATTATTGTCACTTTTTAATAACATGAAAAATTGAAATATTTTACTCATTATACCAAATTTTAATAGTTTCAAAGTAATGTTAAATAATTATTCAGCATAAAGTAATGTGCACATTTCATTAGATATATGCCAAATAAAAAAATACATCATTGCTTTCCTTACGTGTGGGTGGGATTAATTTCTTCCAGATTTGCAGTGGATGGTAAGCTATGATGAGCATTTTAGTGTATAGGCATGCACTGGTGACTTGTGGTGGTAGATAGTGTATAGGCATGCACTGGTGACTTGTGGTGGTAGATGTCTTTGACTGCACAAAATATACATGTTTCTCAGGCACTTGTTTCCAAACAGCGAAGCGTACTGAATGGAAATATTGTTACTTTTTAAGTTACAAAATGTGACATGGGAGTAACACAGTGTATTTTCCCAACAATCAGAAAACTACTTGGCTTAGTCACAGTACTATTTTGAGTAAATAATAAAGAATAAATTATTTTAAAGTGCAACACCCATTGTGTGTACAAAGGGTATGACCTGTAATTATTGATTGTATGAATGTAGCATATAGCTATTGACAATTTTCGTTGACCGAATTCCTCTGTCCAAGCATGAATTAAATACAAGTAAAGTGTGACAGCACCTTCTGAAATTGACGCGAAAACATTTATAAAAATGTTAAGAACACCAAGGACATGAGGCAGGTTTTAAAGTGATGTGCCAATAGTCGAGTCACATTTCATTTTTATGTAGCCTAATAATATAATTTCCCTGACAATCAGTGAGGAAATAACATGTGCATGTACTAATATTTTCTTGTTATTAACAGAGCTAGTATTATTCACACATTTCTCTATGAATGTCATATTCTGCTTTGTAAACGATGATTAAACATTTTAATGTATTAGAAATAATGTTTTGGCTTTCTATTCATATATGAAAGGTTAAATTAAAATACAAACAATTCAAAAGTTAAAAATTATAATATACACTGCTCCAATTACGTCTGTGACTATCGGTAAATGCCATGAACAAAATGCACCTAATAAAATGATGCACTAATAATTTGAAAGATAGCGTTAACTGCTTTATGTGAATTACTTGGAGCATACATTTTAACAATGATGCGTGTGTGTTTTGTTAGTGTCTGACCTAAACTAAAGCAGCTAAATCGGTTACATCAGTTGAATTTGCTCATAGTCCAGTCAAAAGACAGTTTGCCCCTCCCCCCAAAAAATTGCTACAAAGGGTTTTTCATATGATTCTGTAAGTATTGGGTGTACTTTGTAACATACTAAATGTACAATCAAGATGGGGCCTATAAATGACCGTACCTTGATTATTTGCAAGAAATGGGATTTCGTAACTTTAGAAAACGGACAGTTAAGTGGGATTTAGAAGTATCCAAGTGGATTCTAACTGGTCTATAGACCCAAAAACGGATTGGATCCAGCATTATTCTGCTTGAGTTGCAAGGTAATGATTTATAACCATTCAAGGTTTACCGGTGGCCATGTTTGGACGCCATATTGGATTTTACTGTTATGTAATGGTGCAATGTCATTTTAAATGGTGTTAATGAATTCTTAGACCCCCACAACATAGGGATAGACACCAAGACCACCACATTTGGGTAAATAGTTCCTGACTTATGGCTAATTATTGGAGGTTTGGCAGTCATCTTGGACGCCATCTTTAAAATCAACACTTTTCCGGGACTCAGATTTTGGTAGACTTTTAGTATGTTACAAAGTACATCCAATACTAACAGAATCAGTTGAAAAACCTTTTGTAGCAATTTTTGGGTGGTTGAAGGTTTTTTTTCCATATATTGAGTGGACTATCAGCCCAGACAGTAATATGAAGTCATGTCTGCAGCGAGATGCTCTGATATCAGGGTATGCATCCAAATAAACACTGAACAGAAATTGAAACTTTCAACCCAATTGATTTAGCTGTTTTAAGAAAGGTTTCAAAAGCCACGGGAAATGTACGCTAACGAATATTTTAGCTACAGTAGAGTCACTTTCTACTTGCTAGTGTGTCAGTATTGCTTTATGTGATGTGATGTTATTGCTAACAACTGTATCTTCATCACCTCTTTTCCCACTGAATGTGAAATGTTCTTCTGGAGAATAGGTAAAGGTCTGTCTATTTTAACTTGTTCTGGAATGAATCCTACGTTTGCACTTTACCTTGCAAAATTCAAGAAATATATCACAAATTTATTTAAGTCTCCGATATAATCGCAGACTGTACGTATTTTGTCTAATCCAATGCGTTTGAATAGATATTAAAACCTACATGTAATAAAAGTAGATTTCTGTTGTAGCTTTACAGAATGGAACCTACGAAATGGTCGGTAAAATGATTTCCTATTCAATTGTTCATGGCGGCCCATCACCTGCCTTTCTGAACAACTTATTGTATGATGCCATAGCCTTTGGAATCCACTCGGTGAAACCCACAATCAATGATGTCATGGATCATGAGTACAGAGAGAAAATAATGAAGGTATCATTGTGCAATATAATTCACAAAAGTCTTCACTACATCATTCATTAACAGCAAAATAGTAAAACAGTTTGCAAAAATAAGGCGAAGTTTGAAAATGTTGCTCTTTGGGTTGATGAATTATAAATGTTACAACTGAAAGGCGTCTTGTAATAAGCGGAGTTTACAGTATGCGGAAATCCGACGCCGAATACGGACGGATGCGGTAAAAATACCTTACCTATCATTCATCAGCAAACAGAGTCGCATACCTTGTGTCTGCTTAACGCCGCTTAAAACATTTTGTGTTGAAAAGTGATACATCTCTTTGGGTGTTTAACGTTCAAGTAATGAAGAACGCCAGTAATAGAAACTTGTTTATTTAGTAAATAGCTTTATTACAATGCATGTTGTGAAACCTAACACACATTCTGTTACCTCACACATATACATCACATCACATTATTTCCACAATTAAAGAACAATCATAGTTACTTTGTACGTTTGCTCATGTTGTATTTAAATATTTCAGGCAAGGTCTCATGTCCACATACGTCAAAGGCTGAGTTGTATCGAGTTGTAGCTTTATGTTCAAGTTGATTCCAGTAATATGTCAAGCAAACTTGAATGTCGAAGCTGACTGAAATTAAGTGTACCAGACAGAAAGGAAAACTAGGGACATTGTTGGTAGATGGAGAGTATTAACTGTAAGAGCAAGTACATGTATCACGAGTAACGGGCTACTGAAGCAACGATATACCGTAGCTGTTCATAAACCCTACTAGGAAATCATTAGACACATTTATGCAAGTGTCACACTAAAATGCAAATCATTCACGTAAAGCAGGAACATGAACTTGTCTTGTTACAATGAACTTTTATACTATGTATTACAATGATATGCATATTAATTTTATTCATGTACTTGTTACTAGCTCTCCAACGCAGATGCCGTGGCAGAGTACAATTCAGATGATTTTATTCAGATGGCGGGGTGCATGTCTATGGCCCTGCACATCGACAGGAAAAAAGACCTCTGCGAGGCTGTGACACATTTTGTTGTGCTTGGACGCATTTCACAATGCATTGATCAGTAAGTATGTAGGTTCCAGATACCACATACTATTCATCCCCCGCCGGCCGAGAGGTCGAAAGGGAGGATTATGTCATGGCGCCGTCCGTCCGTCTGACCGTCCGTCCATCCCGAAACCTTCTGAGATCAAATCCTTCCACATTTTTAAAAGAAATATTCTGAAACTCACCAGATGTTGTCTATATATAGCTATAATACGCATATAGCATTTTCGTTCTGGTTGGATTATATTTACAGAAGTTATTACCCTTGATTGACAATAACAGACTTGTTTTATTTTGAAATCAACTATTCCCACATTTTTCAACAGACATTTCTGAAACTCACCAGATATTGTCTATATGTAGCCATTTATTATACGCATAGCGCATTTTCGTATGGGCATATGTATTTACTCCACTTGTCGTTAAGTTCGAAAGGTGTCTTAATTCGTAGGTCACGGGGTCACACAGTGATTACCACAGTGCCATTTCGGCCTATCAATCCATCAGCCATGGCGGTCGAAGGTTCGAATACCACTCAGAGCAGCTGGTGGTCGCCTTTGAAACTTTCGTACACCCGCAGGGTGGAGTGCTGATATCGGGATGACATTAGCTGAAAAACTGCTGAAAGCCACGAAAAACAAAAACCCACTCACTCAATTGAATCCGGTGTATATTTTGAAGGAGATATTGTAACAGTGTTTTCTTGATGTTTTTGACTCCATTAAATTATTATTTTGTATTATTATTATAGACATGAGAACAAGTTAGCAAACAATAAATGTCATATGACGTCCATAACATGTTATTACAGGTTTTGCCGAGGTCTGGAAGCACTTGGTGTACTGAACGCAGTTCAGACCCACACCAGAAGAATGAAGGAACTGTTTGTGTATGAACAGTGCACACTTGATGCCAACACAGTGGAAGTGATATTCCAACCAACCTTTTCAGAGGAAGGAAGTAATAGCTTCAGAAAAGAGAAAGTTGTTCATGCCAACTGGCGTGACGTTCTACTAGATATAGAAGGTAGGTTTCTTACCATAAAATGGGTATGACGAACTTGTTTTAGTTCGGATATAGAAAATGTAAACGTTAGTGTAACTGTGGTTCTTACAGAATTTGTTTTGCCGTTTCTGCTGGTAGTAGAATTATAACGACAAAATTTGACTTTGAGATGAATGTCGAATTGGTTTGAGCAATAACATGTTGGATTTAATTCTTTTTAAACAACTTACGATACTTTGAAATGCAAACGGAGATGTTTAAAATAATAGTCACATCTTCAATCGCTTCAGATACGAAAACTAATTGACGATTGGATATGATTTTGGACCAGGAGTAGCGGGAACAGGGCCGTAGCAAGCACTAAAAAACTGAGTGGGGGGGCCAAAGTGACGGGCCTCACTACATTCCTATTTAGACTACTACCCCAGGGCCGGATCCAGGATTCAGGTAAAAGGGGGGGGGGGGGCATGGTCCCACTGGAAAATGAACATGCAAAATGGTGCATTCTCAGCATATTTCACGTGTTTATGTCATATTTGAGGGGTTGGACTGCTGCTAACATAAAAAAATATTCAACGATAGTTTGCTTGTATGTTTTCTAAAATATTTCTTCGAATATATTTATTTTCCAGAGGGTGAGGAAAATGTAGGCCTGACAGATATTTTGAAATTCACTACCGGCGCAGACCAGGTGCCAGCAGTTGGACTTGTCCCGGAGCCACGGTTAGTTTTTCATCATGTGGACAACAACAACTCGGAAGACAAGTCCAACTTCCCCCACGCCAACACCTGCGCAAACATTTTGTCCCTCCCTCTCCTAGAGGACTATGACCTATTCAAGAGGAATGTGGTGGCAACCATACAGGTTGATTTGTTCACTACAGAGTAAACGTGTTGCATGTATAGTGTGACCAGAAATTATTGAGAATTTGATACGTGAATAATGAGAAAACATTTGAAAATTGGCCAATTTTTAAATTCTCAATAATTTGTGGTCATACTGTCAATCGTAGCTACTCTTTTCGTGACCGGTCAGAGGACTCGTATGCCTGTCGTCGCCATTTTTGATGAGACCCACCTCGGTCGAGCTCAAAGCGACTACAAGAAGAAACTGGTTTAAGAACTACTGTAAGGAAAGATAACTCTGAATGTTTGTCGCTTTGCGCCTTCGCGTGACAATAGTCGGGGAAAGCGATGTTATCTAATAAATGTTATGCCCACAAAATCATACGATTTCAGACTTAACAGATGAGCATATGTGTGTTATAAATAATCATGCTAACAAATTAATAAAAAATCTTTCAATGGAACTATTTGGTCGTATCACTTCCAAACGTGCGCCACGAGTTCGCTCGATTCCACTCTGATTAATCCGTAAAAGCCTATACGAAATCGGACCCTGCCAATTCAGATTGTCATTCGGCCGCCATGAGTAAATTTCCCGCATGTCGGGTATCGAGGGGCATACGAGTCCTCTGATAGGTCACCGAAAGAGACGAGTAGCTACGATTGGTCATACTGTATTACAGCAAAAACTCGGAGGATTTTGAAACAAGTGATTTTAACTCAGCTGGTTTCAACCAGAAAGTATGGAAGCTGAAATTTGGTTTGTAGAGAGTATAGTGTATGCCTGTTAACATACGTGACGTGTTTTGCCAAATTAAGCAAAATTACCTTGCCTTGACCTTTGACATGACTGCACCCATAGAACCCAATTTGAACGACGTCACACCTCTAGCAGTCACAAATATTGATCAAATTCAATAAAACTTTGTATGCAGCATCTTTGGAACATTAATTAGTTTGGTATTGCAATTGAGCCCTGTACCCCCGAAAGTGGGCGTGGCAGGGAGCCATATTGAAAAATTAAGTTTTGTTAATTTGTAGGTTTCTAATGAAGTTAGGAGGCTGAAACTTGGTTTGTGGACAGTATACTGTAGGCCTGTTAACATATCAGAAGGATTGTGACATATTTTGAAAAATGACCTTTGACATGAAGGCACCCATCGCACCCTATTGGAGCAATGTCACACCTCTAGTAGAACAAATTCAATAAAACTTTGTGTACAGCACCTTTGTAACTTAAAGTAGTTTGAGATTGTATTTCAGCCCCCCCACACGCAAAAGTGGGAGTGGTAGGTGGGTGCATTTTGAATACTATATCAAGGTCACATTGGTTATTGTGAAAACTGTTCATGCATGTACAGTCGAGCCTCGTTACCAAATTCTGGTCATAGTTGGTATTGAGTTAATCACCTTTCCAAATGAATAAAGATAAGTCAAATCTTAAATAAACTGATACAACATGGCAGCAATGAGCAAAACAAGCACTAGGTACACATTTCAATCTTAAGTAATCAAGACGGGTAGATTGTAAAACAAACAAGTAATCGCCTAATCTGATTAAGTGGCATTTACTGATTGTGTAATTAGTGGGACAAGGAAAAGCATTTGGATTACGGAGCAAGTTATCGTTTACTTAACCATTTCATTGCAGGTTGAATCCGTATGGTTTCGGAAATCGAGACATGCGGTTTATCAGAGAATTTTACATAGTGAAAAATTATACATGAAAAGCGTTCAGAAATTGAGACTTCCGTGGTATCTGGATTATCGAGGTCCAGATTACATGACTCGACTGTGTATTGAACAGCCTGCCATGCATGCAACAACGATATAAATTTATGGATACTGTCAACAATTTTCTTGATCGCTTTCAAGAGTACTGTGATGTGTCACTATTTATATCCAACTGGTATTTAAACTCCACACAGCGGCGGTTAATGTTTCACGTTGGTGACGAGATTGCAGGGTAGGAGCAGGCATTGCGAGAAATGAATTTGTCTTAGTCTAACAGCGTTATATACTTACACAAACACTTCATTATATACTGAGTCAAAAAAGAAACTTCACATTCTTTCTTCAGGGCACTATTAAAGAACAAAAGATGGTTAGATTGTTATTATTTCATTGCTGAGATGTGTGTGTGATGTACTCGATACACTGACAGTGGCACAATCAGTTCCATAGGC
>JAUELE010163314.1:0-13831 GCA_031471655.1 Diodora aspera
GGGACTTTCTGTTGTATACTCATGACAAATAGCTCTATCACCTGGGGCAAAAATAAATTCTTTTGCAATTAGTTCTACCTATTTTCTTTCACTGACTGGACTAATAGTGTTTGTGAAGACTTGGAATTAGTGAGAATGACAAACTGCTCTGTAGGTATGCTGGAAGATGGCTTGTCCTTGATTTCCTGTGTAAGGCTCTTTCAATTGCAGTAAGTTCCGCGCTGAGTATCGAACAAGGTGGTAAAGGGATAATGATGCTAGTATCTTCACCTTGGATGTATACACCTGCTTCTGCTAGGCCCAAAGATCGGATAAGGGAGCCATCAGTGTAGATCTGTGTGCTGTTTTTATAATGTTCACAGATCCCTTCGAGCAATAGCTGTTGTAGGAGAGTTGAATTTTCTACCCTGGAGATCTCAGTGGACAGGTTTGATCTGATCTCCAGGCTGGCCCAGTCCGATGGAGGGAGGTCAATTACAATGGCCTGTGATGAAAATCTACCATCCCTTTTACTGGGAAGACTAATGTCTCTGGATTTAAGTAATGTTCTTGGTCTTTGTAGAAGCTCAGTGGAGCTGACACCCTGGTTACGTGTCCTGGTGAGCCAACAGACATGAAGTGCAGTTTAAGGCGTCTGGACATGACCACAGACTCAATATAGAGATTGAGTGGTGGGATGTCTGTTTCAATCTCAAGTGCTGAAATCAGAGAGGTCTTCAGGGCGGTGTTTTGGATTGAGGATAGCTTTCTAATGTGAAATTTACTGCAAGACTGCATTTCCATTGCATAGGTGAATTTGCTCCTAATATATGCCAGATAAAATGTTCTGAGTGAAGTAAGATCTGCTACCCAGTGTTGTGAGGCTATGACCCTCATAATCTTTAGTTTTCTTGAGCATTCTGCGAGATGGACTTTCCATGATAGCTTTGGGTCCAAGGTGAGCCCAAGGATCATTGGATTCCTGTTGTATTTGATCTTTTTGCCATGCAATGTCAGACCTAGAAAATATGTATACCACGACTGAAGCATAAAACATATAGCATGTTTAATGCTTTTGCCTACTCTCTATAAAATATTGAAACGCAGGGGAGTGATTTGATAAGAAAAGCATTTGCAAACTGTCTGAGCAATCTCGTTGTGTACATCGCTTTGTTCTACTTTATTATCCCCTGCCAGAAAGTGGTGGTGGGGGATATTGGAATCGAGTATGTCCGTCCGTCATTCCGTCTTTTTCGTCCATCACACTTGTACTCTAGACAGCTTTTCTCGGAATGTATTGTAGCTACATCGATGAAATTTGTCACACACATTGTTACTATGTAGATGTTGATTGAGTTCGTAAATTAGCGTCTTGTGTGAATTATTCACAGAATTATAGCCCTTGATAGTTGATTGCTTTTACATCACACTTTTACTCTAGACAGCTTTTCTCGGAAAGTATTGTTGCTAAATCAATGAAATTTGTCACACATAAATTGTCACTTTGTTGATGTTCGTAAATTAGCGCCTTGGGTGAATTAGGTACAGAGTTATAGCCCTTGATTGCTTTTATTGACTTATTCTGTATGTAGTGCAATGAAGAGCGCTTTCTCAGAAGGTATTGATGCTGTATTGAACAAAATTTATGTCAGATACATATTCTCACCATAGCAATGTTGACTGAATATGAAAATAGACATCTTTGATGGGTCATTCAGAGTTACAGCGCTTGTACAGGACTCGGGTCAAACAACACATTTCAGGAGGCCTACAGATTTTTATGTAGAGGCAAAATATTTTACTAAAGTACTGCTGAGAAGAAAAATGTATGCATGGCGGGGGATATTGACGACAATGTCTTCTTGGGTTAAGGTTTTAACACTCCTGCACTAAAATTAGTAAAAATTATCCTTATTTTGGATTTCGAATTAAAGTCAAATATTTTTCAGGCTCAAGCAGACTTTTGAATTCTCTACACATGCTGTAGCAAGAACTATTTTCGAGCTTCTCACCCCAGTGTTGATAGTACATACTTGTTGCATACTTGTACAGCGCGTTGTTTGAATGCAGTAATAACATTGATGCATGGCCAACAGTCTGTGACAGCCAAACGTAGCAAAAGCCATGACAAAATAACAAATATCTAATTTGTGATGCCCAAGTTGCAAAACCAGCATTATCGATAAATAATAACATATTTATGTCTTTTTCGGAAGCCGACCTTCATGCTAGCAATTACTTTTATCCAATATTTCAAACAGCGTACTTGGGAGTTAATAAACAGCGGGAATCTACCACATTCCTCATAAACTATATAACATTTGGTGTCTGTTGACCCACCTTAAGAAATTATTTGCAATCTAATAAATGTATTCTTTCCACACTGAAAATAATTGTACACCATGAGACCCATGCGTATTAATATCTACAGATAAACGATTAATGAAAAGGGAGAACAAAATGGGACTTAAAATTTATCCTTGTTTTAAACCGGAAGGGCATTAAAAATAACGGTTAAACCTGAGTCGCATCTCACTCATGCTCGAGTGCAGATAATGATTTCCATAACTGTTCTCTGCTAACCAAATCGATAAGCATTTGTGAAGTCAATGAATGCCACATACAGTTTTTTTCTTCTCTTACATAAACATTTTTCAATTATCGAATTCAAAGTAAATATATGATCAATAGTGGCGTAACCATCACGAAATCCGGCTTGCACTTCAGTTATTTTATCCATAGCATTTGTCCATCTCTTTAACCTCTCATTTAGAATACTGGTGTAAACCTTACTGAAAACATTTAATAATGAAATTCCCCTATAATTATCAGGAGTTTTAGTATCACCTCGTTTATGTAAGGGAATATAATAATTGCCTCTGGAATCTATTTATTAAAAACAACAACTAGAATCGGCATAATTTCTTTCTCAGGCGCATTAATCATTTCCATGATAATCTTGTCAGTGCCTGCAGACTTATAAACGGGGGAAAATGCTTTACGTATTTTTCCGGGGCTAATTCTCGATTCGAGTATTTCTTTTTTCAACATCTTGGAGTAAATCTAAGTGAATCTTCATTTACATGTTCTTCTCTATCACAGTTCACGTTTGGGTTTATTATATAATAGAAGTGGCGATACTAAGTTTCATTGCTTACATACGATTGTCAATGCCTCAGTGTGAGCCAAGGTGAACTTGTAAATGTCTGGAAGCATTACAACGCGAGCCGATCACCCATCCACCTACTATTCGCACTGGGCGCTGCTTAACGTAACGGAATAGGAGGCCAGCTTACCTCAAATACACATTCGTGGATACACATATTGTTACTGTCTAATGGCCCTGACTTTGTTTTGCATTAGATGACATACACTAATCCATAGCACGTAGAGTGCAAAAAGGGAACACAACGTTTTGAATTATAGATATGGTAATGGCGCAAAAAGCGTATCTTTTTGTGAACAAACAGCATTTTGCACTGACCAAATTAGAGTAAAATTACATTCGCCGGAATCAATTTCATCCCTAAAGATATGCTTTGTCTCAAATCAATGATCTCAACCTGCAGTAGATTGGTATCAACCCACCATGGACAGCCTTCCAATTAGACGTAAATGAATGTACAAACCCTTCTTAATACCATATACATGGGATTTGCAGATTATATTGTTTACGTCTAATACAATTACGTATGATTTTAATCTTGTTCTTGATGCATATGATGTTTACAGTGATTCTGTGATGCGACTCAATGTCTCCATCCGAGACACATGCCAAAGTCATTTTGATGTTTATGGAACCTATTTGTCACGCCATTCGTATGACTATAAACACACCGGCAATGCTCAGTGCCCTATGCATGTCTTGATTCCACGTCGGCGTTACAGTCGATTCTTTGTAAACACTTATTAAAGTGTCTTTTTGGTTTTATAATTTTTTAAAGAAGGCTACCAAACGGTGTCCATTGCTTGGTATTTCAGTCCCGTCTGTATGTAATTATGTCTAATTGAATAAGTGATATCACTTATGACATTCTGAATGTAAAACTTCAAAACAAAACTCATGAGGAGTTAATTGTCCTTCTCCTGCATATTGTATGCAAGCACCCGTGCCATAAATGAGGCTTCACTGTCCCACAATGTCTGCTGAACATTGCTTACTACCACTACCTAGAAGTGTTTAGAAGCAGTTTTATCAGAAATGCGCTTATTTTTCAACCAATTAAAACATTATCCAAGTGCATTATCATTCATGAAATTTGAAAAAGAGCGTTGTTTTGTATATCTTAGTCACCATGAAATGCTTGATACATATTCTGCTGATGAATGGCGATGCTTGAAAAGTCTCTGAATGCACTATGATGGAAGTATATTTAACAGCCTTTTCAATTATACAAAGATTTCGATCGGCACAACAATATTTTTATTATTCGGGAATATTAAGTTATATATTGACCTTTCTCTCCTATTTCTTTTGCGTGGATCATGAATAAATTTAATTCAGTCGACTGTCTTGCTTAGCATTACCGCCAACATCGACCTCTGTGTGAACCAACATTTTTTGGCTTTGAAATAATTCAGCAAAGGTTATCGTGTCGCATTTTTTTCTACGTGAAGCATATCCTTCTGTGAAGAGGAGACACGAGTTTTGCTCTCTCTATGTATATATAATATTATATTCACACTTATACAATCATCATAAAGAAAGTATTCCTTTAATAATTCAGACACTTTCTCCGTAATGTAGCTCAGAATTCTGAGCCTGGCATGTATCGTCAGTTTGCACAGACACGTCCAGAGATTTGTCCAAGCTTTGCACATAAGAAAAAGATCGGATATTATCGCATCATTAAACCAATCTGTAGATCTGGGAGAGACAGTCGATAAGTTAACTATCAGAATATTGTAGACAGTGCCACCACTGATAACATCCACCTGTCATGTTTTCTGTCCGCAGATGCCATTGGGTGACAGAAAATCAGATATATGTCTTGGCTCGTGTTCAATTTACATTCCCCAGTGGTCAATAGTGGAGTGTCGCTGTCAGATACCGTGTTGCTGGGAATATGGCAGTGCGCTTCAAATCTGCCTGTAAATCAACCAATATTATGATAAAGGAGTTCGAACTAGCGTAACACAATTACACACAAACAAGGTAATCTTTATCTTCCGTTATTTAACTCTCATGACCTGTCACATGACCTTCCCGCTTCCACGGAAACGGCTATTATAATAATGATAAAGATTTGAAATGTGAACAAGGGCACACCTTGTGGGCATGGTTGGAGTGTGTGCCAAAGTGTATACGGATGTGTCAAATATTCCCTCCGCAATTGTCAAAGATGTGACGAAATAACGGGACGAAGACCCCTTTACCATGTAAACCTTAGGCGGGAAAGGATTATTATTGCGTTTTAGATCATATGCTGCCACTGCTACAACTACTTATGATAAGACGACTCTTGCAACTACTACTACACTACTAGCGACTACTACAATTTATGCACACCACGGAATCGTGGCGCAAATGTTTATATTTGTGCTTGCACCTCCGACAATCAACAATACACGTGTTCAATTTAAACATTTAATTTTCTTTTTGGATTTCGGTTTCAGCATCACCCGGCTTCAACGTCCTTTCAGTAATTGTTGTGTATATTTACAATCAATTTCTCAGCATCATATAATTCCCAAATGCAAACATGGCATAAGTTGACAGTAGTGAGATCTGATTCATTTACATTCATGTAACACAGAGACAGTAAGTCGTTCCTTTGTATACATTTTAGTTCTGGTTCGATGTACAGCTAACTTACACAAATGAACATAGTGGTAGTATTCTCAAGTGTGTTTCGTGTTACACAGTCATGCGTCCTTATTCGAGGACCTCCTGCTGATTCGGGCATCGTTGCATTAATACACATATCGTATCTCTCGGCAGCGTACATGTACATCCGTTATCCATATCATGGTAATCCCCCATTAGCAATTTGGTTTCATTGTAATGCATAATTGTAATTACAGAGCGGCCATGTACATTAAAGTTTCCAATTCACTGTTCATTTAATGCACATTGCCTACTTTATGTACAATAAAACGGCAGGAGGACACAGACCATGCAAAGTAACGACATAAAATCACATGTCAAGTGACACAAAATCGATTCCGATCTCATCCTTGTATGTCGGAACAGGTTGAATGGCAATGTTCTCTACCATGCCATTTTGGTGAACTTGATTTACTCCGGAACAGGGTAGGAAATAACTATTTTCCCTGTAGATGCTGTCAACGGCAGAAGAGTTGTTGTGTGGTTGAATATTCCACGTCAAGAATTCAGACTTACACACTGAAGAGCTCGTTATATACAATGGTACTGAACTGACAACATAACTGCATATGTTTGCTTTACGTCCAAAGTCTAACTTTCATATTTCATAAAATGCAAAGAAAAACATGTGAAGAGTTCAGATGCAAAAGCCGACAAGTCCATCCGACTTACTTTCGAATAACACAAGTTTTAATTTTGGTCATATATCTTCTAAATGGTTTCCAATCTGGCAAATGTAGAAAGAAAGATGATGACAATAAATGTCAATATTAACGAACATAGAACAAGGGAAAAGAACGTGAATTCGAAACACGTCGATACACAACAGCATGCAATAGTCGGATTACGCTCAGTTGTCAGAAAACACTTAATTATCTCAAGAATATCAAGCGTGTTTTGCCTTAAAATGGGCAGAATTCTGTGGCTTAGGCGGATTTTGTCTTCCACAGGATGAGAGAGTCACGCACGCTGACCATTTTAACGAAGTTGTTGAAGAAAAAACGCTGCGGCAACTCTTCGCTCGTGGACGCAGCAATTGTTGCTTGGTGACCAAATAGCCGTATCTGATTAACTGCGCGTGGCGGTTATCGGTTTTTGCACGCAAACGGAACCTACATGCGCTTTTAACTTAGCTTCGCTTCTATTGAAATTTGAATTAAAACTATTTTGTATTCGTATACAAGACACTTCAGACATTTGATTGATAGCACTAACTCAGTTTTCGCCAGAGTGGCGGTTATCGTTTTTTTTGCATCCGAGCTCTTCACGTGCATCCGTGTGATGACACTTAAAGAGACACATAACACCAGGTTTATAACGAGATGGGGATGTCAGCATACTAATATTAAAGACAGCAAGAGATTTTTAAGAAAAGAGAGAAACTGCCTCCTTGATAATGCTCTGGGAATTATGTAACTGCTGATTAACATATTAAAAACACTGATGAGAAGCTGCCTGTTGATCAGTGTGCATGTTCATTATGTAAAAACAATGTGACTGAAGATAAAGAGCATGTTTTTTATGATGATTTACTGTTTTCACTGTTTCAACAGGCATCTGATATGAAACCAAGGTTTTATACTCTCTACTCATGGAGCAATTCATTTTTATAATGTCCAGCAACGATTTACAATGCATTTTAGCCAAAACCTGTTTTATATATTGCAACGTCGTAGACACGTATTTTACCAATAATAAGTTTGTTTAATTAGTGTATATACTTTTATAATGTTTTTATCTCTCATAAATCCATAAGGAATGGCTTATGTACATCACACTGTGTTATGCACTGTTAATGTTGTCAATAACAATCTGTCTGTCTATTAAAAGACTTGTGAAGCAAATGTGGAACTTTGGCATTGAAGGTAATTCATCGTAGTTTTGCGATTGCCTTGAAACAAATAATCCTTTTACATTTACACGAAGACAGGGATGAACGAAGGCTGTATCCAATACTTAATATACGTCTTCATTCCTCTCTTCCAAAAACGTTTGTGTTATATACATGTAAGATGTAATACGTCTTTGTACGCAGTGACACTGGCAAACTGCTGACATGCAACATGTTCTATATTGAGAATTCAGAGCACGCTGCATTATCGCTGATCAGGTCCAGTCACAAACCTATTCTAATAAGGACTGATCCGAACGAGTGAGGACAAATGTTTAGATATCCTGAGATTAGGTCCTATCTCTGTCCTGGCGTTAACATACGCCTATCACTTATCCTAATATTTGTCCACGGGAAGACGCTCTGTCAGCCTAGGAGAGACAGGTGACCCCATGTTGGTGAGAGCGTAGTGATGTGGCTCCACAATTGCCGAAAATCACGTAAACCCCTAATCACTGACTCACCAAATTTAAGACAACCTATATTTAGGATAATTTCGAGAATTGGCTATGAGAAGGTTCCTACAGGTTAAGATAAACGCTAAGATATCCTAGCTCCAGGCTGGCTTGTGAATAGTCGACCAGATCTCTCGATGAAGTCCCTCTGCTTACAGACGAATATTATTCAAAGCCAAAGTTACGAAGCTGATACCCTTTTAATATGAGAGCTTTTGCTGTTTCAGTGTCAGCTTAACCAATTAACTGCATGCAGGCTTCCAACTTTATGGCTATGTGCTATGAAATTAAAGAACATACGCCTGCGTAACAGTTACTAGCAAACATTATCTGGCCCTGAGGTGCTCGCAAACTTCATTAGAACATATGTTTGAAACACGATGTTTTACACAATCGTGCTTGAAAGACAAATGTTATTTGATCCCAAATAAAATCCTACTGAAAGAAAGCCAGAGAACTTTTTACTGCCCAGTTAAACTTTTCAAATTTTTGAAAATGATGAGAATAAGATTTCAAGCACGGAGCATATTTCGATGTTACTTCGTGCAAAATTGAAATTAAATTTAACTGATTTCTTGCAAAATTGTAATTTAATTTAATTGATTTCTTGCAAACTTTTATTTAAAGATACTTGCTCCATGTGTTCGTATATTCTAATACTGTGTCATGTAGTTTTTTTAGATGAAAAGCAGTTTGAAACTCGTTTAAACTGTTTACTTTTGTAAAATTATTATTATTCCCTTTCTTAAAAAAACACATGATGTTTCTTAAAACAACGAGTACTACACACACGTAAACAGGTTAAATGAGAAACTGTTTGTGAGTTTGGAAGTACATATGCATTACGGTTTGTAATTTGTAGCCATTGTGTGTGAATGTATGACCTTTATACAAGCCTTAAGACCTTAAACGAAAATTTGTTTTGTTACGTTCTGAGACAAATAGGTTGAATTATCAGCGAAGTCAATCCTTATTATAAGGAGAACCTGCAAAACAATTAGACCGTGTTCCATTCAGTATTCCGTGTTCATTCACACATCTTAACAAGGTTAATATTGTCACCATGTTTACTTCGTGAATCGATGTGACATGTGAATGAACACTGCTCGCTAGTGGAAGAGTTCAAGGTCTCCCAAGACAAGCTACATTGTACTGAGTATTGTTGGGATGTTCCCAATAAGGACTGAGGTCGATCAATATCCTCGGTCCATTCGTAAACACTCTGGCATCAGCTAACAAAATGTTTGTCAAACCCTCAGACAAATAGGAATGGCTTTATTTGTTTGGTAATTGGCTCGAAGTATAAAATCAACACGTTCATTATATTCACATGAGTAGTGGACATACCAACTTAGTATGCGAAGTGAAAAGTACCAAAAATAATGAACCCCATTATTTAAGATTTTTATAATGACGAAATATGCGATGAAATTCAGCATTCTGTTAATAAACATGTATTTGAATCGTCGAATGAATAACATCATTTTGCAAATCAAAGATAAGTAAAATAAATTATGTGATGCGCAATAGTGGTAAGCATGATTTATGGCGATAAGTTAAATACTTACAAGCATAGGATAAATGCTACTCTGTGCGACCACACTTTTCTGATTTGTAGAATTACTAATTTTGTTGTTTTATTTTGGATTACATTTCCTTGAACAGTAAATATTCTGCTATGTTTGTGGTTGAGTGCCGTCTTGGATTCGAACCCGCAGCCTCGGCTGAATTAGTGCTGACGATAGGTGCTTGACCCTGAGGTCCCGGACGGTACCCAAACGCAACCAGTGGTAGAATAGTTACTTTTCAAAGAAATGTAATTCAAAATGAAACAAACGATATTGTATTCCATCATTTCCTAGGCTGTCACTAAATATTTCACTAGAAATATTGTCCTGAAGAAGTAAAGTGTTAATTATTGCATGGGAAACACATTTATGAGTAATTTATTTAGTTAATAATGCTTTTAAATATGACACTGAAACACCTTTTAATTTAAATACATGTATAAGAGACCCGACATCATCACGGAACCAATTTTCAGATTGGAACAACGTATTGTGGAGGACAAACCGTTATTGCTGTTACTTCGCCACTTCAGTTAGATTGCAAGAGCTGATTCCCCCCAAAATACGAAACCTTGAAGAGTCTTGACAGGCCATCCTCAGTGAGATGTGAAACTGATTTGACATTTACACGGTCCAAGTGCCTTGAAAAATGATGTCATTAATGCAATCACTCACCCTTTTTGAGTGTATTCATGATGTCGATTCCAAATAACAGTATTGAGATAAACATCCCTTTCCTTATCGATCTCTTTGTGAAGGACACAGTTTGAGATGGAAAACATCCTCTTGTATTCACATTCGTGTGTATTCCTGGTCCAAAGATGACGTTTTTAAATGTCTTGAACTATCATCGTAACGGTGTGTTTATCATTCAGTTCATGTGATAGGATGTTGTACAAATTTTCTAACGAAATTACAAAAGTTAACGGCTTCGATCAAATCTTTGTCATTGAATCAGGATAACATACAATCTAGTTTCTGTTAAATTACTATTGATTCTGTATTAATGCCTGAAATATCGGTTAAAGAATATATTCAAGGAATACCAATGAGGTCATTTGGGAAGAAACTGATAAATGTTACCAAAACAGACGATGTAAATTACTCTGCACTGACACTGATATTTGCTTCAAGCTGGTCTATTGGGGATCTCTCTTCCTTGAGACAGCTGGGAAGTACTTGCAGTATTTTACATTTGGTGTACAATTGTGTCTTAAATGAAGCAGATAATCTCCTATAAATGATTTAAAACTAGTGTACAACATAAATTAAACTACCCTGATTCCGGTGTGAGTTTTAGTTGTGTTTCAAAGATCTGTCGGATGCTGTGTGATGAACTCCTCCGGAGAGGACCATTACTATTTGAAGAAGAAGGAGGTGACGATGACCATGAGGAGGGCGTTTGGTATTTATTTTGGCGACAGATTTCGGTCCAGAAAGGGCCTTCTTCAGCCCTCATGGTCATCGTGCTGTTGCTCCGGATTAAGTGTGGCACACACCTCTCTCTTTTGTTCCAAAATATATTCATGTATCGGTTCATTCATCTGTCCGTGCTTTATTAATTCATTCATATAGATCGAAGTAAAATGAAACAAAAGGAGCGATAAATAGAAATATGTGGCTTGTCCAAGTCTAAATGGGTATGCGGAAGAAGTTATAATCGCATGAACGTATGTTCGCATTTATTATAAATAATTATTCACCATAAAATTATGTTTACGAACTGCGAGGAATGAGAGCCACAAATTACATGTGCCTCGTGATCAGTGCCTCATATGCCTGATACCCACAATATTTTCGACTGTATAATCGAACTGAAACCTGATGGACACATCAAGGTGTCCGTATTGTGACTACAGACGAATACAAACAGAAAATTGGACCATAAAAATAAACAGGCCTCAAGTATGATGTGAATCGGTGACAGGCTTTGGCAGCCTAATGCATCGTTTAATATAAACTTATGCAGGAGCTGATTTACAATCAGATCTCTCAGGCAATAGGAAGAGAAGATTTACCTCTTCTCTCTAGCTCGGCGCCGGGTTTAATTTGAATTGACAAAATAAATCATTGAAAAATGTCGGACCCGCATTCAACAGTGACACCATCACTAGGTTAATACGGTTCCCACTGACAGATACAATTCAGATGAAAGTAATTAAGGAGCTTGAGACCATCCAGAAAAGTCCTTCTATTGAACTTACGATGGTCAACGAGCATATATATCTCTATACGGGGGGATTAACAGCCATGGGTTCACTTGTTACTGTCAAGGGTAATTCTTTTCGCTTCTGTAGTTTTTTTGTCAATCACCACACACCATCTCCATTGAAAGCCAGTCAAATGGGTTGGGTATGCGTTGGAGAATTCGTTTGTCCAAATGGGTAAATTGGCGTTGCACTGTGACGACCACCCGCATGTGTGGAAATAAATTCCATGCATCCGTGGATACTTCAGTGTTATTATATAAACTAAAATGCGTGGTATTTTCTATTGGAACAAAACGATGATCAGTAGAAAGCTCGGCCTGCAGGACAGCACACTTGTAACACTGGCATACAGTTCTTGATTTGTGTGTGTGGAATTTAACAATATAAATACACTTAATTGTATAGCCATAGCGTAAAATATAATTAATATGGGAGGAAGAACGCCAGCACTGAGCGGGACGTGTTTAAAATGTTTCTGAGGTTATTGCGTTAATGAAAGCAGAGAAACTCGTATTTTTGCCGTTAAGTTAACTACATTGATTTAAATGAACTCAACTTATTATCATAAAAGGTTTCAATATGTACCTTGAGTAAAGTCAATAAAGTATTTTTTCACATGTGATATTTTCCAAAATTAATGTTTGCTTGACACTTTTAAGTGTTCAAAGGTGTTATTTAATGGTTACCACTGACGTCAGACATGTTTTGTGAAAGCGTTATGGCTTCGTGAAAACAGGATTACAGTTTCACCTCTACAAGTACTAGTGTCAGATACCAAAGCCAGAAGTTAATAGCCCGATGTGAAGGTGACGTTCGTCGTTTGAATTAAAGTGATCCTACTACATTTTCATCAATTTTCTCTGCCAAAAGGTTGTGTAACCTGTCATCCGGGCTTCAAAGAAATCTTGGGTACGGAATTGATTTCACGTTTGCAGCTTCCGAAAATCGAATTGGTAGCGCCCACTATGACTTGGAACATAAAGACGCTTTTAATTTCCTGGTAATCTTACACAAGCTGGTTTGGCAGCGGATGTGAACGGAATCGATATCTTAGAAAGACGCTGGTCTCGAAATATTTGGTCAGTGGAAGCAGTGATACACACAGGATAATTACTGTGCGAGTTTACAGTAGATTTGTCTGTTTGAGGTGCAAAACGCGAATAGATCAACTATTTGTAAGAAATGATCAAAGACAACATTATTGGTTTTAATTGAGATTAGATTTCCTTGAAAAGTAGGTAATCAAGCAAATGTAATCCCAAATACAACAAATAATGCTTCAAAATATTAATAAACGACAACTTCATGAACGAACCTAAACCCAAAGTATGTACTCGTTGAGTGTATCGTTATAACCACAAATTTACAGTTGGTCTTACTTGTAAAATGTAAGCTTGAACGTTGACTGAACAATCGCCAATTAATACACGTATACGAAATGCAGATGGAGCGTTACTTCAGATACGTGAAGTATAATTTGGTAAGAATATATGATTGCTAAAGGAACATAATTTGATGATTGTAATGATTGCATTAAATAGCGGATTAGACCGAACTGGTCGCCTCGCCGAACTGGTCGTCACATCGAAAAAGTCGCTACAAATTAGCCAAGAAAGCAGAAGATACCCAGCTAGCATGCCCACATCGGGCCGACGTCGGACCGATTTGGATCACCATATCGGACTGATGTCGGCATTGACATCGGGCCGATGTAGATTTTGTAACACGGCTCGACATCGGGCCGATGTGGACTAACCGACCTGAAGCCGATTAACACCCGATGTACAGCCGATATTAAATTTGTAGGTGCTGTAACTCTAAATCACCCATCAAAGATGTCTATTTTCATATTCAGTCAACATTGCTATGGTGAGAATATGTATCTAACATAAATTTTGTTT
>JAUELE010163536.1:0-11808 GCA_031471655.1 Diodora aspera
GTCTGTCTCGTGTTTCGCGGACCTGGATTTCGTTCCACGTTGCCGCTAAGTAGTAATAAGAGAGCCTATAACATCAAAACCTGCAACTATCTTTCCACAATTCCATCACTAGTACTTATTGTCAACGTGTGCATTCTTCCACGTGTTGGTACACTTCACTGTATGTGACAGCCTATTTTGGCCCTAATATCTTCAAGTGTATTTCTCATGTTCGGCTCCCCTGTCTACCTGCCGCCATTATAGGTGGCGCTCGATCCTATGGTCTGGAGTATCAAGTCTTTAGCAAGATTGTAGTAAGCTAATACTGGTGCTTGGGTAACCAGCTCTTTGACTTTCCTGAAGGCGGAATCATGAATGTCTGTCCATGTCCAATCCACAAGTTATCTTGATGTGTAATTTTACGTAGAGGACGCTTAACATCTGAGAGTGCAGGCAGAAACTTGGTTAGGTAGTTCACAAATCCAGTAAATCTCTGCACATCCTCAACATTTTGAGGGGTTGGCATTAACTGCCTTAACTTTTCCTGGATCCGGCTTTTAATCCAGATTTACTGATAACTTTTCCCAGGAACTTCACTTCAGATTGACACAACTTCTGTTTTTTTCTTTTGCAGCTTTATGCCTATCTCTTGGCATCTCTTCAGTAACCCTTCAAAGGTTTCGATCATGATCGATCTGAGCTTGAGCTTTATTTGATCCTTTTCCATAGATCAAGATATCATCCACTATACAGCGGACACCGGGTAACCCTTCAAGAGCTTGGATGAGACTTTTCTAGAATATTTCTGGAGATACACTCAAACCAAAAGGAAGTCTGGTCCAGCGATATCTGCCTAAGGAGTAGCAAATGTACACAGTCGACTAGACGTGTGCTCGCGGCTGACGGCGGTGTGTTTCTGACTGATTCAATTCGGACCTAGCACGTGCAAAGCATGCGCCGTAAACCGCAATCACTACGCAGCGTCGCTCGCAACACATTACAATAAACAACACTGCAACCATTTATACGGGGTTACTCCTACATGTACGTTCTCAAACACCGAAAAGTGATAACTACGTAACACTTAAACATCTGCTGACTGATATTATTACTTTACAAATATTTAGCTATCTTTCAGCTTTATACAGGAGAACAAATCTTGCACGCATCCAAAGTGTCAAACAATTGAGTTTCAAAAGCATGATCTCAATCAAGTGTTCAAAAACCAGCAAGAAGTTGTTTGATTAGCAATGGAATATTAAAGTACATCAAATGTAATAAAGAATTTAAAGGTCTGTATACAGTGACCTGTTTTTTTCTGGCAACGTATACATGTATTTGTGATCATATTCAGTCTTCAGGGAAAATTGTAATTAGAATCTGCAAACCTGTGTCCAGTAGTGCTTCTACCGATGTCGACTTATGCTGAGCGTCATCAAAATAAGTTGAACGCTGGTGCTACATGTACGTTTCTGTATGAACACTAATTTTTACAGTTTCTTGAAATCTTAACTGTCAACGAGTAAGAGTAAGATCGTAACTTGTGTCCAAATGTAAGTTGTGCAAGTCGCAATATAGTCCGGGAGGCTGAATGACAGGCTCAGACGAGTTCATTTAATGTTTTAGGTAAGGAAGGTGTTCGCACGTGCAATGCATAAGACAATTGATACATTGTGGTTAATTCAGCACATGTATTATAAGCACGTATCCTAAAGGAGATGAATGAAGGCATGGTCATTAACGTCTGTGATAAAGGACACGCACAGTCAACAGTTAACGTAGACATGTATGACCTGTCATCTCTCTCTCAGCAGTTGCATGCCCTGTGTGTCATGGTGCAGTGCTTAACTCGACTTACATTTGTATGCAATTACGATAGCACGATAGATAGATACATTCTATTCTTCAGGTTAAGAAGGCATTTGAAGGCAGCGAGGACCCGACTTTCTAATACAGTAATACACATCATTGTGTGACTTAAGGAATCATCACCAGAGACAGTCTCTCATTTGTGGACGTGACCTTTTCTCCAAAGTCTTGCAGCTCAGAGCGACCGGCGTGTGATTCTCTGTCAATCCTAGATCAGCCTTGTAATCAGAGACTGTATCAGGAACCATTAACTGAACTTAACCTCTTGTTCCTCGTCGTTCTCTTACATTGTCTCAAGGAACACGGCTAGATTTCGCAGTAAGTCTCTCTCTAGACGGTAAATAGCTTGTTGGGAAGAACAGATGGAAGATGGATGTTAGGTCATAACAGGTTAACTTTGGAACTGAGAGAAAGCGGGACAGGGCAGTTGATAGCACATAGGTGACTTATAATATTTATGCATATGCGCCTATGGCCTCGATTTCGTTGTCATGCCAAAGGTATATATACGGTCTCTTATGCATTATCTTTGACATGACAACGAAACTGAGGTTAAAGCCGGATATGCATAAATATTGAGAGTGATCTTTATGCCCATGAATTCAAGGTTTCAAATATCCTTGAAGATAGCTTTTCCCCAGCGGTCATTCTAAATGCAGTGCTGATCTCGTTGACTGTCTAATCATGACGTCACTCTTAGTTGATCACTTGTAGCTCGCAGGTTTCACGGCATCAAGATTTTGTAGATTTGAGTTTTCCTCCTGCACAAGCTTCTAGTGCCCAACCACGCTATTGGACACTGCTACATCATACACGAAGAGCAGCTGGAGCAAAACCTTCAATTCTGTTGAAAACTTGATGACTTGCTTACGCACACATGTCAGATTTTACGTACAGCATGATTTTCTGAGGCTCTAAGCTAAGTTGCCTACGCTATGGTAAGAAGCCACACACATCTAAACTAAATCAACTTGTATCACAGATGTTTGTGCCCATAACAGACGCTAAACTGTCACTTTCACCTACGTTTGCTTTTACTTTAACTGATATCTCAGGGCAAACTAATTGAAGTCTGATGAATCCAAGAAAAAAAGCTAAATCGTCCTGAAGACTTCAAAACAATTCTGTGGACCTTTGCGACTGCGTTGCCCTTAGCATGATTGTCTGCCTCTCCACTGCATTGCAGATTAATCCAGAAATCATTGAAAACCTCTTGGAATCCATTTCTTGAAACTACTTCGAGATGATTTCATCATCCTGGTCTCTCGTTTATTGAATCTATGGTAGGTTTGAGCTGGGGCTATTGAGACAGATTTGATCACATTCAAATGCAGATTGATGAATAAAATTAACTTTTTTCTTATCAATACAGCATTCAAAGGTCGAACAACTCATTAAAATTCATTCCTGTCTCAGATTCGCAAGATCGCTACCCAAACATTAAAATACCTCCCAGTCATCGTCGACGTTGACGATCTTTACAACTCCATGCAACTGACTCATTGTTTGTATTGACCTCTTCACCTTTTAAGGACAAACATTTGAAATGAATCGAACCAATTAAACTGAATGATTGGAAGTTAAAAACTAAGTTCTTTTCAATATCAAATAGAAATAGTGTCAGCTGCATGTCAAAATTTTATTCAAGCATCGCATATACCTGTATGCGTACATGTGCGCGCGCGTGTGTGTATTTTATATAATGTTAGAAACTGTGACTTAGTAGATTCCGAGATGTTATCAGAAGAAACCCCTATCAGTGATCAGTTATATAGTTTGACATTAATATCTGTCAAACCTAATTGTGAGGGCGAAGTTTGAATAGAAAAGTACACGCTTTCAAGAAGGCGCAAGCGCAGTATTTAGAGCTGTTTCTGTGACCATGATCATTGATCAATGAAGCTGCTACAGAAAAAGATGCACTTAGTATTCTCTATGTATGTTACTGATAAACACAAATAATCTCTAGTAGAAGTGAGATGTTAAGTTAAATGCTTTTTGAAGTTGGTGTTCGGCTGGTAGAGATCTGAATCTGTTCTGTTCTCAATTCCCATAAAAGATTCTTCTGGTATTACCTCCAGCTCCAGCAGATCACAGTTTCTACCATAACACACACATACATACACAAGTGTGTTTTGTTTTGTGTGTCTGTGTATGTGGAAAAATGAGTCTCTGGGATGACGGACTATGACCTCGACTATTCTATCGAATACCTTCTTAATTACATGTTTGTGTACGACAAGAGGAACATAACGGTGCGGTAACTATTTCCATCGAACCTAACCCCAATAAGAATACGTAATTTCATTATTTCACTGCCATTGCAGCAAATGTATTTATGTCAAGTGCTTATCAAATCAGTTGTATTGGCGATAGGATTCTGCGCGACCAATACTTCCCGTAATCTACTCAGAAACAGAATGAAAACAACATTAACTTTGATTTCCTGAACTTGGAATATTTCCAGCGTATAACTGCGTCACATGCAACACAGGGAAGATTTCCGTCTGTTTGATAAATAAATAAACGTAGGTTACATCTTAAACTGGTGTGGGGTTCCTGGTCGTTAGAGACAGCTGTATTGAGTATGGGATAAGACCTTCCCATTACTACTAGAGAATGTGTTAGTGATCTGTTTGCAGATGTAATAATAGCTGTGGTAGCAAAAGTAGAAGTAAGAGTAATTGTAGAAGTAGGTGTAGTAGTAGTAATACTAGGTGGAGTAGTAGTATTAGTAGAATTGAAGTAATATTAGTAGCAGTTGTAATAGGAGTAGTAGCAATGGTGGTGGTGGTAAGTGTATTTGTAAAGCGAGCTGGGTTATTTAAAATAATCATTTAACAAGAAATATATGACTTTAGGGTTATATTTCAATATGTTGAGATAAGCATTCTATATGATTCATAATAGGTGTGGTGTTCCCGGGGGTGTTGCTCTAACACCTGACAGAATAGGACCCCAGTAACTCATGCTTGCCGTAAGAGCCGTCTAAAATGAGGACCTTTTGCTTTCTCTTTCTTACTAACGATCCTGTGTTGTCCCTTTTCCTGATGTGCCTCTTGCACAAATTGCCCTCTGCAATGTGAACATCAATTTCACTCACTCACTTTATGTATGGCGTGCTTTTTTCTCTTCATGTTTTAGATTCTAGTCTCTCACTTGTCATGTAGGCTAGATTCGTATATAGATGCAAGCAACGCCATCAGTATATATGTTTCGATGTTTTACTCTGTATGTCACATGCTCTTTTCTCTTCGTGTTTCGGATTCTTGTCTCTCTTAGCCCTTGTCGTGTAGACTAGATTCATATAAACCAGGCGCTAGAGGCAAGCGACGCTGCAGAGATACATGAACAAAATATTCACTCATCTGGTTACCTTTAAACAAGTAACCGGTCACAAAAATAAGTGAACAGTTGTATAGTCATGAACAACACACACATACATTCAAAACATCTCTCGTTTAGTCACTTCATCGTCTGATCACTGTCCTGTCAAGTACACGATTCAGTGATGTTCCATGAAAATACTGATTACTGTTATACAATAACAACTACGCACAACATAGTTGCAATATCGTATACGTTCACTATGTTGCAATAGTGTCGGTTCACATAGAAATTGCGAAATGTGCTAATTCGAACTATATGGATAATGCACGTTCTGTCTTTGCAATTAAACAGAAGCTTCCAGTTTACTCTCAATAACATTCCACTCATTCACATTTTAAGGTCAAATTTAAATCAACCTTTAACGCCAAGAAAAAGAGGGATAAAACATTGAACATCCCCATTTGTGATGCTATTTTGAGGCATCGCTAATCTTGAAGCACTGTCCATAAAAACGAACACGTATTTCATTTGTTGTCGAGTATGCCAATAGAGACAATTGTTCTTGGAATGTAGAACTAGTCATTTCCGGACGTAAGTGTATTATGTAGCCCACGTAGCTGCTACAAAACGACGCTGTTGTCGGCGTGGAGAGGCAGATGTGGTAACATTTTAAATTAATGTGACAACAGAAAGATTTGCTTGATTGTGAAATTGAATTTGGAGTCAGAGAGGCAAGGAGATTTATCTTGGTGAGGCGACCTGCGCCGTTAATACTCAGGCAGGAAATTAGTTCGGGAGGCTGGGTAGGCTTGGCTCTCGTGGTCTTACTACCGGGTGACGTAAACACGGAAGTTCTGATCCGTCTCTTTTCCACTGGATCCACTACTCGAAGATTAAATGATGTCGGTGATACGTTAAACCACTGTGGAAGAGGAAGTGATTTGAAGGCTTGCTGTAAGGTCACGTTTCAACGGAATATTTATTGTGATGTATTAGTTCCAACAAAAACTGACATGTTTTATTTCTCAAGTTCAATCAATATTATTTCTGCGCCTTTTATACATATTTGAAAGTGTACAATTGACAACGTTGATTCATTGACTGTTGTAGTATGACACAATTTAGTTCAAGATTTACTTCAACTTCACAGCAAAGCACTAGCTCAACATGGCCCTTGAGGACAAACTTAAATGAAGAAAATTCCAGATAGTTTTAACTCATATAAATCGAAGACAACTTTTCGAGCGTTTCTGTTTCGTGTACTATCTGTGCGACGTGTATTTATTTAACTTAATTCCATATCAGTTGTTGTTTTAATCTCAGTCTGTTGACATCTCAGTCTCCTTGTTCGTATGCATCAACGCCTGAATTCTTAATGCACTTAATATCGAATGTCAGGCTATTGCATTGGACGTTCCTTCACAAATGCCATTACAGAGACCCAGACCATGCTTTCACTATCTTTTAAATTAACGATTTTCGAGTAGTGAGAGTCAGCGTCATGGGATGATCTCATTCAAGAAGGCAGGGAATAGCTTGAGACACAATCTATGTAGTCCGACATGATGTTCCTGCTCCAAGGGAGAAAATGTCAACGTTCAAAATGTAATATGCATCCCTGCTAATAGTTGTGGAATTGGTCCAGTACGCTCTAATAAGCAGTACTGTGAAATAATTACATCAGACTTCGTTACTTCCTTTGATCATAGGCTCAGACAACACTGGAGCTAATTTTCTACATCTATTCACCACGCTTCAATGCATTCAGAGTATAAATTGAACTGAATCCGACGGCAATGATGGCACTCCGCTTACAACTGCAGCACAGACACGCCACATCCTGTTCTAGAGTAACTAGAAAGTTAGAAGGATTTCAATGGATGTTAATATGAGATTAATCTTTGAGAATATAAGTCCGTGCAAATGCTTTTTATCCGTCCCTGACAATATTAAGGAAACCAGACAGAGATGAAAGCTTTATTGGCGTTATATATATTTCTCCTAAGTTTCATCCATAAGACGAGAGGAATATGTTCATTATAAAATGATGTGGCAGCCAAATCCTTCAGACAGATCAAACTAAAACAAATTAGTTAAAAGTCAGCTTATGTTACGTCGCCCTTTGCCCCCATTATGGAGGCTATATCGGCGACGAAAGAGACAGATCAAGCGTGTGAGATCTCTGTGGTTTCGTTTAACCGTGTTTGGTCTGAAAACAGAAACTATTACGTACTTTTAGATACAATTACAGCCTGATGGTCCGGATGGCCGTTTGTTACTAAGTTTTGTTGGGATTCTTTCTTCACATTTTGTTCGACAATTTTGCACATTCTGAAGATATTTGCAGATACTTAATCGTCCACTGTTGTCGATCACATATTTTGGTGAGAGGAGTTAACATTGGGGCTCACACATTGACGATCTTATAAAGTAGTACCAAACAAAATTCGGTGTCTTGGTGCATCATTGCTTCACGAACGTTTCTAAACGTGGTGCCCTCTTGGTGTGTTGTATATCTGTATCCGAAAACGTCAGCTTCAATAAGTCGGGCGATAATACAATCGATCCTGATCTTACTGTTTGCCAGCACAGTAACTTAAGTCAAATTCAGTACCAAACGTTTAGTATCACTGCTTATAGGATAAAAAGGTCTGAATGACAAAGCAAACTCACATTGTTGAAAGCATTTAATAGACATTTAAGGAGATCGTGTACCTTGTCGAAGATAAACTTAGTCGGGGACATTGATTAAACAAATTTCATCTTGACGTTGGATCTTCCGGACTTTTCTTTAATCGTTGTTTTATCAGAAGCTGTCGTAACTACAGTGAAGCACAGAGATGAAAGCGTCATTGGCCTGGCTTCGTTATATTTCTATGTTTCATCTATAAGACGAGGGGAATACATTCCTTATCAAATTATGAGACAGCAAAATCCGTCAGACAGATCAAGCGTGTGAGATCTCTTTGATTTCGTTGGATTTCTGTTGGTCTAAAACAGACATATTACGTAATGTAAGAAAAATTACAACTTGCAGGTCTTATTAAGTTTTGTTGGAATTCTTTCTTCACATTTTTTTGCAGACACTTAATCGTCCAAAGTCGTCGGGCACATATTTTGGTGAGAGTCACAAACATCGATGACACTTTATAAAGCACCAAACCAAATCTCGTGTCTTGGTGCATCATTGCTTCACGTTTCTTAACGTAGTGCCCTCTTGGCGTATTGTATATATATACATATCTGCATCCGAAAACGACGGTAATCTATCTCAATCTTACTGTTTGCCAGCACTGTAAATTAAGTCAAATTCAGTAAGAAACGTTTGGTATATCACTGTTTGTTGGATAAAAGGTCTGAATGACAAGGCAAACTTACATTGTTAAAAGCATTTAATAAACATTTAATGAGATCGTGTACCTTGGGAAAATCATCAATGGATTATTGAGGTTTTGACTCCTTTTTTAATCCTTCAGAGATGGGAAATGCGAAGGTTACAGAATTAGTTCAGACAGTTGTCAGTACAATACACGGGAATCTACTTTCATCATCTGTGGTAAACTTAGTCGGGGACACTGATGAAACAAATTTCACCTTGACGTTGGTCCCTAGGGACTTTTCTTCAATCGTTTTATTATCAGAAACGGTCGTCCCCACAGTGGAATAAGACATTGAACCACGTTAATGACAGTCTTGGTACAAGGGAAGACCAGCAACACTGAAAGTTAAAATCAATTCTGCAAGCCTGAACCACCACATATGCCAATGTTCTTGGAGTTCCACCGTCTTCAAAGGGAGTTCTTACTATGTCATTGGTTGCGATTACCTATCCGTTGGTTTTACGTTGGTTCACATTAGTACAACGGATTTTTGGGGTTTTGTTACTATTATTTTCGCTTTCATATGGTACAGCAGTTTGGTACATGAGTTGCAAAATATATTCAATAACATCTTAATACATCACATATCTAATAAATAACTTAGAATACCTATATACATGTATCTTCTTTAACAAGTATATGGATACAGATAAAATGGTACCTTTTTTTCAAATTGAAGAGGTTCACACATTGTTATAACATTTCAACAGAATATAGCAAACTGCTCAAAGTGCATTCCGTGTCTCCTTGCTTTCACTTGCTGACAGAATGAAATAAAAGCGCTCAATGAGGACAGTTTTCAAAACATCTATGTAGAGATGACCAATAGCCATAAAATGCGTAGTCACAACTTGTATATGCTAATTGCTATATATTTAGTTGCCAGGTAGTAATTTTTCATATCAATTTGTATTGCTTTAAAATTTGGCATTCTTCCTTTTCTATTGTGCCTATATGTAGACTGTTTTGCAATCAAAAGGAATGCATATAATGGATTATTGCGTTTTCCAATATACCCAAAGATTACCTTTCGTGGAGTGATTTCCAAGCTTCCTTCTATAACATCATATAACCAGTTAGTCATCTCTTTCCAAATCCTCTGTACATAATTACACTCGTACAAAGTATGCTGTATTGTGTCTGGGTGTACATTACAAAAATTGCACAGCCTTGTTTGTCCATACCCCATCTTTAGAAGTGAAATATTTGTAATTAAAATTTGATGAATACTTTTTGTCTGAAACCGTCTCAGCTCACTACTCGGTGTGCATCGATAAGTCATGAGATTGAAATTTCCCCAATCTTGGTTGGAATATTCAATGCACATGTATTCTTCTCATTTAGAAAACTTTTTAAATGTGTATATTTGGGGTTTAGCAAAACGTTGTAATAATTTTTACTTTTTTGACTATTGTAAATTAGTCTAATGTTGTTTGGCAAAAAAGGCTGCTGCAGTAAAGCTGATTCAGGTTGTTTTACCGTTTGTAGATGTTGATTTATTGATAATTTTAATCCATTATACTTAAGAAAGTTAATCCTTAAATTGTATTCCATACAGAACTGGCCATTGCTCAACAACATTCCATTATCGTCTAAAAAATCATTAATGAATACAACACCTCTCTGACTCCAGTCCAGTAACAGGTTTTCCATCAATTTTAATATTTTCATTTTCCCACACTATCTGAGTAAGCATTTCACTCCTACATGAAGTCAGTTTACATTTAACTATAACATAAATCCAATCACTAAATAACTGATTTGTTAATAATGGAATTGTATAACTCCTTATGTAAAATGGCTTTAAAAACCATAATATATTTTCTGGTATTTGTTCACATAATATGCATTTCCATTTTGATTCTGTATCATATAACCTATTTAACCAGACATGTTTTTTGAGACAGAATCGTATATCTATGTTTGGAACTTCAATTGCCCATATCTACGTGGAGTACAACGGTTACCTGGCCTCTGATAATACTAACTAATTTGTAATTAACATTAACACATTAACATCCTTATTGTTATGCCCGTTTCATCTGAACCATCTGTTTGATTTGATACTGTTTTAACAATTTACAGGTAAAATACGCAAGACAGCTAAAACTTCTAAAGCGGATTCGAGTACTTTTGATGTTTCTATTTATGCAGATATGTGAGTTATTATGTGCCTAAACCCGTTTTTATTAATTATTCAAGCATATTGCTACCATGTTGCAAGAAGAAAACAACGCTCAATGCGAGTTCAGTTGGACACGATTCAAGCCAACATTTTAAGGTCAACTAATAAATGTGTAAACTACGTGCGCCGAAAAGTTTAGAAATCCCAAAATACAAGTCAAGTTGCAAAGCTGAGTACGTCTTCCATGTATATTTACACCGTATATTTCTTATTTATGTGTCGAGTTATACATAAGTACGTCATCAAATTAATGTACATCTTGAACGCGGACTGCCATAATGGCCTGTTCTATTTTGGGATAGTTCCAAGGGAAATAGGTTCAAAGAAGGTGATAGCATTGTAATTCTATCAACAGATCCCGATTTGCAAAACCATTTGAAGACTGGACATTAGTCGTTTAGCTGCTTCTATTCCCAGTGGATCTATATAAGGAATATGTCTCTTCTAATAGAGACATCGGATATTGCTGTTTACAAGTCAAGCGACGTTAGTCTACAAATAAAAGGGTTGCCTGTAATCATTAAAAGAAAATATCAGATTGGAGTTATCCGGTTATTATGCAAAGGTTAAGTATGCGTCATGTTTGAACGACGTTACAGTAACTTAATCACATGTTGTCTTTGGCTAACAATTAAGAGCATATCTGACGCTACAATGTCTGAATCGATGAAAACTAATTTAGCTTATAAAATAGATGGTTATTTTAAACTTTGTTGTTTAACATTAAAGAAGACCACGAGAGAAAACTGAAACATTAAGTTTAGTCATCGCGCAAAATCTTATGAAGAATACTATTATTTAACCGCCAAAAAGCTAAAATCAAATTGAGTTTCACGAGTATTGAGGAACATTTCCGACAGTTAAGTAGTGACCACGTGATCTTACGTCATATCCGCCTCTCACCGGAGCAGCTCGAGAGTTCGGTATGAAGAAAATACGCACGAAATACTACGAGATAATGTATGGTGTATTCGAGCTTGGATTTCGAATATAATGTATAGCTGTGTCACTTCTAATTATTCACAAGTGAAGAACATGACTCTTCCAGCGAGGAGGGGGGGGGGG
>JAUELE010163647.1:0-13829 GCA_031471655.1 Diodora aspera
CTTCTTCACCACCCCCCCCACCCCCCCCCCTCCCCCCCCCCCCCCCCCCGCTAACTTATACATTATGAGTGTCTGTAGTTCACAAATAAAACTTAGACCTGGTTACCAAATTTATCTGGCAAAATGAAAGGGTAAACTTATATCTCATCAGCATCTACTTTTTGTCTTCACTTGGAACAGGTGTTTCCTTGTCACCCACTACCCCCACCCCACCCTCACCCCTGTTCCTCACCACCCCCTTAGGGAATGATTGGTCAAGATGGATGACAACATCCATAGTTTAGTCTCGATATGGAGCTTAATATTAGGTGTGGGTGAGTACTTTTAGTGAGTAGTATGACACAACAATATCTGTTATTGCAATCTGTATTGACGAAACACCTCTATGTTTTCAGGAAATTGAGTTTGGAGGTTACATGCTGCAGCAGAATGTGGGAGGTCATCCGGTTGCTGTGTACCGGTTCCCTCCACGCACCAAGTTCACGCCGAACACAACCATCACGGTGTGGTCTGGCATGAACGACCCTATACTTCACCAGCCGCCTGCAGACTTTGTGTGGAAGGAGCAACAGAAGTGGGGCACTGGTCCCGAATGTACCTCCATCTTGTGCAGGCCAAATGGACAGGTGAGTAGAGCATTCAATAGAAACTTTTACACTTTCACTATTTCTGCACAGTCTGTCTACCTTCAAAAACATGGCACAACACTCACAAACAATTCTTCTTCTGTCAAAATGGAAATAAGTCTGTAAAGAAAACTATACTCACCATAGGGTGTAAAGGAATACCTGAGTTCTCCTTGTCGAGGTGGGTACGGCAATTATTTGAGTAGTAACTTACTATCTGAGTACTTACGAGAGTTGTCTATCTTCTTAGTGATGGTGGATGACAAACTCTTGGTAGTTTTGACATTTTGAAGTTTGCGAAGGTGAAAACAAGACAAAACGTCTCCTTTGCAGCATAAGGATTACATGATTGGCTGCCAGGGAAGCCTGACATCCACAATGTGAAACCATCTTGCAGTTCATGTTTGCATTCAGTTCAGATAATTCCTTTAATATTGGAACTACAGTAAATTGTTTGTTTTCTTCTCTAAAACTCAGGAAATCTTAAAAATGATACGAAATGATTGCAAAAATGATACGATGATGCAGTCTTTTTTTTTTCTTTTTTTTTGGACTGACTATTCTATAATCAGCTGTATGAACAGATACGCAAATAATATTTCAGAATAACAAACTTTTAATAACTTTAAAAAAATAAATAAATAGTTTCCTAAGAAAAAACATGTCAATGAATGAAGTTCTGCTCCAACAATGAAATCAACATGTTCTCATGGAAGTTGAGAAAAAATACCCAGGAAAAAAAGAGTTCACCAGGGGGGGTCGAGATTGACACGCGCTGAGACCAGAAACAAAAGACTCTCTTTTTTTTAGGCCTAATGGGTAATCCACAGTATTTAGTTCAAAAGAGAGAAAACTGTGACAACTTTCGAAACTTGGTGTATAATATTGTGATGGGATCAAACTCAGAATGTCATTCTGTTCTGATAAAATGCTTCCATCATTGTAAATATTTTAACAGTATTTTACTTTGAGATATCATATTTTAAATTCTCATTGGTAGTGAAAGGTAGGTTTATTGTGGACATGGAAGATTCTGTTACCACCTTAAGTTTTGTGTGTTTTCAGGCCATAGCTTGGACAACTGCAGCTCATCGTTTCACAAAAAATGCCTTTCACACCAGGGAAGAAGAAACTATTCAGCGTAAGACATTACTTCCATTACTTTGGGGGGCTGGATGGCGCAGTGGTTAGCCCGTCGACACAGCAATCCGCCAGCCTTGGCAGTTGTGGTCTGAGTCACGCCCAGGGCACCTCTCTTTCAGCCCGGGTACAGGAGCCCCAACACCAATGTGATGTTGGTGAGACTGTGGTGATATGGCTGAAAGTTTGCCGATAACCATGTAAAACTCACTCACTTAGTTTTGGATGTTTGGATTTTGTTTAACAAAATGTCAAAGTTGAGAGTGTTGATGTATGAAAATCTTGGGCAAGTAAATCATGAAATTAGGCAAGTGAAAATATAAGGAACAAGTATCTTTCCAAAAGATATCCTGACCCGTGGGCTTTGTAACTGGAAATTCTCTTCACTTCAAGAGTAACATTTGTATGTGCATGCTTGTTGTTTCAGCTCTGGAACTAGCCTGTGATGATGATCAGGACTGTCTGGTGGACGCTGACGACGTTCTGACAGAGATCAGCTCAGATGCAGCTCAGAAACAAGAACATGTCTACCTGCGCAGGTAAGGTATTGCAACACTTAAGGAGTGCCAACATTTTCTGCAGAAAAACTTGCAGAAATACCCTTTGAGGCGTGGCAGCCATTAACAACAGGCATGAGACTCGTGATCCAACGATGGCTAGGTTGCGGGTTCGATCCTAGCTAGTGGCACTCCATGTTGTACCCTTGGACAAGGTACTTAACTCCACTTGTCCACTGAAAATGGGTATTGGCGCTGCACTGCAGCGACAACCACCCATGATGATGGAAAAGGAAATTCCGGTAAATACATGGATAATAAAGTATTATATTATTATAAAAGAAATCAGAGGAGGAGTTTTTCGTCAATGGTTTTTGTCACCCACAGGCCAATGGATCCTGCATGGTGAAAGTTTGTGTCTGGCCGGAGAGCAATTTGAAGGACCGAATATTGTTATAGCACTAAACTTATCATGGTCAACATATAGACAGTCTGTCTCCCAGACCCTGGAACATTAGAATTTTCCTTTCACGATTATTTTATCAAAACAAGTGGTGAATAGTTCAAATTGTATCAAACAGTAACAAGTATGTCATGATTTACTTGACCCAAAGCACCAGACATTCCGGCCTACAAATTGAGACCTTTTGTCGGTCTGGAGGCAATTTTACCCAATTTGTCCGTCGGTCTGGAGGATTGTTTGTGTCTCAGAGGATGTTTTATATTAAAATAAGCTAACCCCATTCATTTCACTCAACAACAACTTGGGCAGATTGCTGGGTCATCTTTTTGATGTTGATTTACATCAATATGATAATACCAATAACATTTGTTAGCATGTTCAGTAGTAATATGCAGAAATATCATTAAACCTTGTCTGTGGGGACGACACACATATATAGAAAAAAGGCACAACTGATTTTTGTTTTATGTAAAGGGAGAAACAGACGCCCCCTTCACTGATAGCGCAACGACATCCCCATGGTAACAGCCCCGCCCAGGGCACTCACCCCCACACCGGACAAGCTCGCCCGCTGATGTATGGGAATGACAACAGCACGGTCAGCCGACAGTCTCGACACCAGTCTACACGACCAGATCCTGTTCCAGGTGAGCTGCCATCCAGTGTGTAATAACCATACACAAAGCGCCTATGAGCAGTTTGCACTAGATACTGATGCTCTATAAACGTATATATTATTAATAATAATAAGTCTGTGAGTTTTTAGAAGGTTTTGGTACATGGCGTCAAATTCAAAACTCAAGTCTATTAAGAAATCCAATTTATTTTTTCCACTCGAGATCCATAAATGTTTTAATGTCTGCAAGCCATTGATCTGTAAAAGTTTAGAAGTTTTGTTGCACAGAGCAAAACTCAAAACTGCATTTACTCTCTCAAGATTTTAGACTCCTTACTTTTCCCACATCAACACTGCAAGCCTGTGGTCTCTTATTGTTAGGGTGATCTATACATGGAGTAGAACTTCACTACACTCTTTCAAGAACTCACACTCTGTACTTTCTCTTTACTTTCTCGAGCAACAACACTTCGTATGGTTCTTAGCAAGTGACTTGCTTGATAATGGTGCAGGCATATACACCGAAACATTGCTAAGAAATAAACTAAGAAGTCTGACATTGCTAAGAAATAAACTAAGAAGTCTGACATTGCTAAGAAATAAACTAAGAAGTCTGACATTGCTAAGAATTCTAAACCATAAGAAGTGTTGTTTCTTTGTAACCTTCCGATTTCAAAATGCTGCTCAATGATATTGTACTTCTCTCACTCACATTTTGAAAATATAATTTAATTTTGCACAGGAAATAGTGTTTTTTTCCCATCTTCAAGGGCTTCATTTATTTCTACTACTATATATTCTCTATTATTTTGATATGCAGTGTTTGCAGTGAACTGAACGTATAAACATTTCTCAACATAATTATGCATATAGACAGTACTGGGAGGCATAGTTAATAGTTCTTGCCAAACAGTACAAAACAGTATCAGTCTTGCTTGGATTCTTAAAGTGACAATTCCCATGATTCTGTGATTTCCAGGCCAACCCTATGCTGGAGCTTCAGGTCAGAGAATGGGAAGTGCTCCTTTGAGAAAATATGTGAACCCTACCATAAAGGGGAATGGATCTTTAGCCAATCGCTCGGTATGTAATGAGTGTTGTAATCATTCCAGAGTGTTGTGTTGAACTTCCATATTATGTTTTACATCTTTGTGTCTGCTTTGCTAGAGTTTGTTTGTGCATTCTTTTAGAGGACGTATTTACATGATAATGATCAGAAATCAAATCTATGTATCTGAAGTTTTCAATCAAAGTTTACAAGATGTAAAAGATTAGTGTGATTGTGAAAGTCACATCTAAACCACATTCATGTAGCAAAGCTGATTTTTAGGTCAACTGTTCATTTGAGTGAAATCCTGAAAGTGCCAAGAAAAATATGTTTGGTTTAGAAAAAAATTAATAGTGAGAATGGAATCAACCATTTTTGAAGCTGAATAACTGGCTTGAATGTTTATGATCCTGTACGGGTCTCATGATTTTGCTAAACAGTAATTATTCATAAATGGTGTTTTATGGAAATCAACAATCTTAAAATTATTCCCAAAATAAAATTAAAATTATTTAAGTATAGATTATTTTGGAGGAATTTTAAAGGGTTCTTTAAATGGAAAATAATTTTAAAATGCTTTAAAATTTCTGACTAACATCTACTAATATTCTCACAATTACAACACTAGAAGACTAACTTGATGTAGTGTCGCCTGAGATGTTTTACTGACTGTAACATGTAAAGCAGGTTGGTATATTATCAATTTCTGCCTGGTATAATGCTCGTCATTCGTAGTACAGATTCACAGATGTATACAGTAGGTTAATATTGGTAAGAGACTTGTTGGTCTTGTGTTTAATTCTATACATTGTGCAACAGTTATTGGTTGTTCATTCCAAATGGGCACATGTTATGTAATGTACTTTGTTTAGGTTATCAAATAACAACTCTCAAATCTGGCGGAAAATTGTAGTTAAAGGGATGACAAACTTGGTGTGATGGCTCTATCAGGAGAGCATCTGCCTATGAATCTGAGGGTCCCAGGTTTGAATCCTGCTGGAGGGACTCTTTATCTTCTCGGCATTATCCAATCTAGCTGCACAGAGATCATGACATCACCCTTGGTTCATCAGTACCAGCCATAGCTGGCAGGTTTCACTGCATCAACTCATCCAGCTCCCTGATTGGGAGGGGGACTTTCTAGCAATATACTGACTGTGTCTGAGATTAACAATACTGGAAAGGGCATATAAAATATACTTATGACATTAAAACATACGTATGTAAAGCATTCAATCTGTGAGTTAGATCTACTGCCTCAGGTTAAACGTTCTATCTGCAACTACAAGGTGCTAATTTCGCTTAATCAAAAGCACTGATAAAGACCAGAATCATGCAAATAACATGCAGTTGTCTTGGCAGAGAATCTAGACAGGAATCATCAATGTGGCCCCTTGTTTCTGTTTGTGATTTAATGACAGAGTTCTGTTGATGACATTACAACAGAAAATGTGGTGTTGGGATGGTGGTGAAATAAAGTGAAATTAAAATCAGATTTGCTTGTTTTCAATTAACAAATGTGTTTTTCTGTTATGGTGACTGGGTTATGGTGATTTGTTTGAACTTAAATTCATATTAACTTAGAATTAATTTCAATGATGTGTCATTGGAGTAGATTAGGACGGGTATGTTGTCTTCACAAAATGCATGTTTGGTGTGTTTTTCCTTGCTGCCATTTTTTATGGTTTAAATTTAAGCATATATAATAGTTCAGTTATGTAAAACTTTAAAAATTATTTCGAGTTTAGTTTTAGTTAAATACAATGACAAATAACTCTTCTTTTATCCGGATGTCTGCTGTATATTTTACAAAAGAGGATATTTCTTGAGATTATTAAAATTTACAACTGCTTGACAAGCTTTCATGACTAAATTTGTACTTTTCTATGCTTTAGTGATACATTTAAAAGTAGAAATTTAACTCTTAGCAAGTGCATCAATAGTGATTTCATTTTATCACAAAGGTTGTCATAGGTTACGTATGTAGTTCTAAAAGTCAGCATATTTAAAGAACCTCCGTAGGGCCATATCGGGGTCTATGTTATGTATGTACATGTATATCAAAATATGCATCTCACACAGGATTTTGATTGGTCAACACTCATCTTCAGACCAAAAATAGTGCCTCCATTATTGTGATATAGTTGAAAAAACTGTTGATATAAATGTTAAAAGCAGAATCAAGTATAATAATGATCTAGATTTTTTGAATCAAACATGTGAAAATGTTTACTTGCAGCATTTCATAGCCTCAACATTATTATATATTTGTAAACAAACTTTTAATGTTGGCATCAATAGAGTGTTTATTTCTGTGTTCTATTTTGGGTGAACAAGCTGCTGGAGTCGAGTTGGGCGTCAGATGATACATATTTTGAATATCCGTGAGTTGGTCTGTTTGAATCACTTGGGAAGTGTCTGACCACTTTAGTCTGATGTTTTCACCGTAGTGTCTGGTGTCTACCACACACTGACATCCTTGTCAAGCATCACTGTCAGATATATTGGAATGGCATGATCTCAGTCACAATGTAGATCACATCTCTTGCATCTTGTAGGATTCTCTTGTAGGAACAATAGGTCCCCAGTAACCTTATGATTTCCATATGCTGGAACCAGGGGATAAGTTGCTGCCACATCTTGCTGTCAGTCACGTTTTGAATCTCCAAGCTCAATTGCATACTTGTGTACATTGAAAGAATAGGATATGAGCTTTAATTTCATTTGTTGTACCTTGTTGAGCTTTCTTGGAGTGATGTGGTCTCACTTAGAAAGACAGGGACCAAGTAACTAAATGCTTGTCATACAAGGTGAGTATGGGGATCTTTTGCTTTCACATCTTTCTGTCAGTCAGTCAGTCAGTCACCTTTTGAATCTTTTGAATAGGAGGCGCGGTGGCCACTTGGTAAAGCGTGAGAGAGTGAGTGACTCTGGATTAACGTGAGTTTCAATAATGTTTCAACCAGGGGTCTCCCATTTCCAGGCAACATGACAGCGACCCGGGCGGGATTCCAACTCGGAACCTTTTGATTGCGAGTCCAGTGCGGTAACTACTGCGCAAACCTTGCACCCTGTAAAGCGTCAGATTTGTAATCCGGTGACCCAGGTTCGTCCCCGGTTCGCGGTACTGTGTTGTGTCCTTAGACAAGACACTTTACTCCAATTTTCTCAGTCGACCCAGTTGAAACTGGGTACTGGTCCTCCAATTGATGGAGTGTAATGACCTGCTAGTGCTGAAAGGCAGCTTGGGTTAAACAGGGTAATATATAAAAGCCTTTCAGTCTACTGTTAGGTGGAGATACCGCGCTATGTAAGAACTATCCATTATCTTCAGGGGCTGTGACTTAGTATGACATTGAAAGAATGGGATATGAGCTTTGATTTAATTTGTTGAATCCTGATGCGATATCACATAGAAGACTGGGACCCTGTAGCCAAATGCTTATACAAGGTGATTTGGGGATCTTTCGTTTCACTTTTCTGTCTTGATAAGATAAGAATACTTTATTGCCATATGCTTACCAAAAATACAATAAGCATGGGAATTTGTCTGTTGTCAGCATGACACACGCACACACACTATATCGATCTTTTCTCCCTTGGTTTTCATCTTGCATGCAATGTTACATTAGGATTGAAGATTTCCACTGGAGTGCAAAATATCAGTTTAACTCAGAAACCGTATTCACTCTTCTTGTGCAATCACTATGACTGAACTCCTTACTTTCACATGTACTCTTTCTGTAAACACTTCATTCAGATGATAGTAGTTGTCACTAGATGAACCTTTCATGAAAAATATTCTCTCCTTCAGTTCTGCCTTTATGCTGCAACTTCTTAGGATTTGCAGGATGTGCCCTAGTGCCTTATAGACCAAGAAGGACTCCATCTGGGTGACTAAAATGGGATATTAAACCTACATTTTTCTATCAATCTGTTTTGGATCCTTCCTCTCCTTCAGCTCTTGCTTGGGGGTGTGGGATAGCGGAGAGGTTAGTGCGTCTGCCAGCAGTTGTGGTTCGAGTCCCACCCGGGCACCTCTTTCAGTCCTGAGAGACAGGAGCCCTGACTCGGAGCTCTTTCTCTGTGTGCATCTTGCATGCTACATAATGTTATAACTAAAATGTTGCCAAGCATTGTGAACATCAAATTCTTGATGCTGCATGTTACGGAATGGTCACTTGTCCTGCATGTCAGTCTTATGTGCTGTAGATATCAGTTTCAGTGAAATGAAGTGTCTAGTCTTGTCTGAGATGAAGGACATGCATGTTTTCAGATCAGTGGAGTCCATACATAGCCCTCTATGTTAACTTACAAACTGGCGCCTGCTTAAGAGGTTTAGCACTTGAAGCTCAAGAACTTACAAACATAATTTTCAGAGGTTAAGTTAATGATGGCTAATATTATATATTGACGATGGTAATAATGGCTAATTAACATAACATAACAAGGGTGAACACAAAATAAATAATTCACCTCAGAAGTAATTGATGCTGTCAATTCCAGCTACTGTAAGATGAGAATTTTGTGTTGTATCCACAGAAATCCAGCTTTCTGTCCTACATTCTGGACGAGGGCATCACGATGATGTGACCCACCAGTGACCCACCAGTGACCACTCTCTTTCAGTGCGCATGTAAACAGATATTTGCTGTGTTGCCGTTTACTGTTAATGATTTTAACTAGATGACAAAATGACATTATGCAGTGTTATAGATCCTCATACATGACATTTTGTGGGACTAACATTGCTTCTAACTAATCTGACCTTGAGCCCGTAACTTGTAACCCTCTAAGTTAGTCATTCATGAGACTCGTATAGGGTCAGAGGTTTACCACATGTTTTGCTGTTCTTGACAAAATTCAGGTGATCGTTCATCAAATTGAAGTAACTCTCCCTTATCAAAGCGTTCCACCATCTTGGATGCACTCTTGGGTTGACATCAAACCAGAATTTTTCTTTGTTTTTGATGTGTCAGTAGCCTTCAGATTATTGCTTGGAGATGATAAAAATTGTAAAACTGATGTTAATTTGGAATATGATGCATGTCAAACTTTGTGCATCTATTCCAACCTATTTTCTGTCCCATATTTTACCCTGGACATTATGTCATTCTATCGTCATGTCAGTGACCTGTATAGATAAGCTTTGAGCAGTATTTCAGCTATATCGTCACAATATCAAGGATGTAGTCTCCAAGTTGAACAAAAGTGCTTGCTGAAAATCAACTACCACATGAAATCTTGACCATTAAAACTGGAATGCCAGGCTGACGTGCCATTTATTATTCGCCCAGAACGACACAGGATTGCTTGTGACACCCTTGTGCGCGACAATGTCAAACTGTTTGCACTGTCAAACCAACTTTCACTACAAAAAAGTAGAAGGAAAATGCTATATAGGAATTCAGATATAGTGAACGGTCGAATATAGAAGAGATGGTGTCATGGCTAGGTCAATCCTGAGCAAAGTTCAAAGCTGTCAAACGTTGAAAAGATGCAGCCAGGACAGAATGAATTCATGTTTGATGAAGCACATGAAGTAATGGTATTTCTCTGCAGCGCACCACTTGCTAATGGTAGGTTTTATTTTGTTGTAGGCTGGTACAATCCGGTTTGGACCACCCAGTCCTTTCCTATCTCCCTTGCAACAAGAGTTCAGTGCCCTCAAAGACCAGCGGCCTTCCTCTTCCCTAGTTCGTTTCACTGCCTAGGTGGGTTGCAGTCACATGATCTGTCACCAAATTTGTCATGTGGCTTGTCTACTGGTTTGTCACCAAATAGATCATATGACCAGTTACATGGGTCTTGTTCAGGAGGCAAAGCGCATGATATACCTTGTTTAATAGAAGTGATCCAATTGGTGCCTCGTCTAATAGAAGTGATCTGATTGGTCTAATAGCAGGGAACCTTCTTTGCTTCCCTCTCCTGAACGTGTCTATGGTTTGTCTTAAGATTGGTCAGGTGACCAGTCACATGGTCATCAACTGGACAGTCACATTCTTCCATCATACTGGCCATTCCCGTGTTAGGTACATGAGTAAAATGATGCATCTTCAAGACATCAACTTGTTTTCTATAAAATATTTTTCTCCATTCATTGAAGTGTGATCATAATGAAACCCAAAACAAAACTACCCATCTGTGTTACATCTGCCCACAGTTTGGGACAGCTTTTCTACACTGCTTCCAAGCCTTCTGTCATTTTTTTTAAAAGTTATTTTGAAATGCTTGGAGCATAATTTCAGTTTTGCTGTGTGCTTATAACAGTGACATGCTGCTTTGAAAGTGTTGTAATATTAACTATGAATGTACTAATTAAATAAATAAAAAAAGTGTGTTAACTCTTTATCTGTAATATGTACATTGTGAAAAAAGATCTTCTAATGATACTAAATTAGTAAATAAAACTAAGATGGGTATGAGATTAAAGGAATCCTTGTTGATGTCAAATTGTTTGGGCATAGTGTCTTTGCTTCAAGAGTGGCACCAGGAATTACCTTCAGAAATTCCATGCCAGGGGTGGGTTGGGATCCCCGACAGAGGGTCTGAAATCTATGATGACGGAGGCTATCACAATCATTTGCTAAGCCAAATCGATATTTGTAGATATTTGCTGTAGCCCCCCCCTCACCCCTTTCCCCACCCCTGCTTCGCTTTATGAGCTGTAGGATGCTGCCTCAAATCTTATAATAGTAAATGTGTTATGCAGTCTGGAGTGTGTTGCAAAGCTGCAAATAGTGGAAATTAGAGAATGTGGCAGAACGTGCTGGAACATCTTCTTGTTTTAAAATCATAAGATATGTGTGCATTGAAGAGCACTTACTTTGCAAACAGGAAAATCAATAAATATAGTACACTTAATTTTGGGAAAAAGTCTACTTAATTGAACTACCTTAACCCTTGAAAAAACTATTGTTCATTTCACTGTATTTAAGGTATTCAACTAAGTTTTCAGTTATTTGAAACCCCCAAACAGTTTGCTACAAGGCTTCGCAGCAAATGCTTCAAAGTTTGCAAAGCTCTCAGCTCTTACAAGACCAGCCTGATATAGCCCAAGTTATGTTGTGGCATAAAACAAAATCAGTGCTATTTTCATGAAAATGCTGTATTCAGTTTGAATAAATATTTTCTGATACCATGTATCAAAGATGTTTCTGAAGTTGTGAAAATAATATCTTTAATAAATTATTTATAGCTTTCAGTTTAATTTTTATAACTTAATTTGTTGGTATCTATTTACAGAATGTGACAATGTCACAAGCACCAAGTCCATTTGGAAAGCCTCACGCTCGTGTTAATGATGGGGTCACCCAAATCAAGTCTCAACAATGGAACGAATATCTCCCACCAATGCCGAGACCACCTCTGTTTTCTGCATGGTAGATTAGAAAATATATATTTCAATAGCAAAACTTTTTATTTTCAAATCAGTTATTAACTTGTGCAAAATGAATTTCTTTATAATTGTGGGATGATAGTTGCAAATAGTAAATATATATTCCAAATGAATATAGTTTCAAATGAATTTATTATTGTTATATTTTAAACTATTTTGTTAAAATATATGGAGTATTCTAATGTTTTCGCTGACAATGAATTTCTTCTATGCACATTTATTCCGTCCAGCCTGGTGTTTGCAGCCAATGTTTTAAGCCTGATGTTCCTCTGTACCTATATCCAGTGATGGGATTCAAATGGTTTTCGCAAGGGAGTCTAGACATTTTGGGTCATCCTGACTAGATGTGGTGTCAGAAATCTGCCGACATGGGGGCTGAGATCCCTAACATGGGGGCTGAAGACCACACACTTACTGAGCCAAATACACAAGTTTTCTCTCGGTTATTCGATGATGAATTGCTACATTTTCCCGACTGGTGAGGGGTGGCTAAAGTTCCTTGCCCCCAACCTGGTGCCAAACCAAAACCCAACCCAACCCAATCAGTTCTGGGTTGGTTACCGGTACTTGGGTTGGTGAATCTAAGCAAGAGATTTAGCAAACTTCTGCAAGCCCATTGAATGCCATCACTGGTTATAGCTGTCATTCTTCAACAGATAATCTTTATTATTCGGTAAGAGGAAATGTTTAAATATAATAGCCTGGTGAGTTACTTGTTAATATGATATGAAAACAGTACATGTACTTGTAATTTTTATGTTGTGTTAATCTGGTTTTCTATGTAATTTGTGACATGAGTCTTTTTGTTTCATTATTTTGTTGATTTTTATTTTATTATTAAGAAATGTTCAAATCTGTGATGCATCAAAACAAATCTTAAGAGTAGATTTTGCACGTGTTGTGATTTTTTTTCGTAATAGGTATTGGAGTAAATTTGGCATTATTCTCGAACGCTTACAAAATTTTGAGTCTGCAAAGAATTTCGTCAGAATCTTTCGTTTTTTCCCCATCGTTTGTGGATATGAAAACAAAGTGGAACCGAGTCAGTTGAAAAGGAAGAAAGGATTCCCCTGTGCTATTATTATCCTGGCAAGGTTGTATTACATTTTTTGCTTTTGTTTTGTCATGAAATTTTCAGTCCTTTTCAGAAAATTTCAGATGTAGAACATTTAAACAATGTGATATTTTATTAAATCTTATTTCACCAAAGCTGCTACAATGTTTGTTTCAATTTTCACCTTAATTTTATTTTTCATTATTTTACTATGGCACGAACTTACCTTCAAAGACATTTTTCTCAGGCAAGAAAATATGCTTTGATATAGATAGCTTTTGAAAAGATTGTTTGTATTCTTGCCCATTACTACATTTTCATAGTCAACATAAATATTGTTATCATAAGAGCTTGTCTGTGATATTAGCATGTGTGACTTTAGGTAAAGTACCGGTACAGCATAGCTTTAAAAAAATACCCTAGCTAGTTGTTATATAAACACACACTTATCTAGAATTTATTTTGACCAATTGGGTTTTTGATCCACTGAAAATTCAAAATCGCACTTTTCAGTTTGCAAGATAAATTTTACTTGTGATTCCAAGTACTTTTACCAAATGAATGTATCTGCTTTATATTGTAACCAAATACATTGTGTTGATAGTTGTTTTGGACCAACGATCTTACTATCTTACTCCGGTCCAATGGTTATAAAGTATGCTTGTACAGATATTGTCATACATATCTTCTGCTTCATTCATTTATGTACTGCTAGATGTAATTAAAGTATATTTCAGGTCTCGCTGCGTTGGCTGTGATTTACATTAATAATAATAATAATGGCCGCTTATATTGCGCAAAACTCCATGCACTAGGTGCTTGCTCAAAGTGCGGCACATTATTACCCTGGTCATTGGAACCAGGGGCGGATCCAGGATTTTGAAAAGGGGGGGGGTCCAACTTGAAAAGGGGGGGTCCAACATGCAAAATTTCAGTCCCACCCGGGTTCGAGGACTCTTTACTATGCAATTTTCCGAAATTGATTT
>JAUELE010163757.1:0-13828 GCA_031471655.1 Diodora aspera
CGGTGAAACGAAGGCTAAAATCAGGTGGACTTGCTTCACGTCGTCCTATTCGACGTCTTCTCCTAACCCCGAGATATATGCACGACGGTTGCAATGGTGCACCACAAGACGCGACTGGAATATCCGGACATGGAGCAGAGTTCACTGGTCGGATGAAAGCCGTTTTTTGTTACACATGGTTGATGGAAGAGCCGGGATATGGCGACCACGAGGCACTGCCAGCCAGAAAATTCCCCTTTGGTGGTGGATCTCTAATGGTCTGGGGTTGCTGTTCTTATGAATGTAATCTTGATTTTGTCCATGTCCAAGGCAACCTCAATGGACAAACGTACCAAATTCAGATCCTTGAAAAAGAAGTTGTGCCTCATTTTGAAAATCACCCGCTTGCAAACAATCTCATATTCATGGATGAATGCTTCTACGACTTAACGCAGAATCGCACATTCCAATGAGAAGTTGTAAAAATTAACCGGAGACATATTCAAAATATACATGTATGTTCAAACACTTGCTTTCTCAGTGTCAGAGAAGGCAGAGCATCAGTATTTGCCAACTATATCCGCTACATTCAGTTATACATTTGAACAGTATCCACAAGTAAGTACTCTTTTCAAGGAGTGGCGGCAGGAATTTCCTGACGGGGGAAAGGGGTGCTGACATCCCCGACAAGGTTGGCTAAAGACGACCATTTAGCTCAGTCCAATACACCCATTTTCAAATAACGCAAAAAGATACACACATTTTCTCCGAAAATTACCCCGTCGAATTGGGCCTGGTCCCCCCCCCCCCTGCTGACGCCAATCGTGCTCTTTCATGAAACTGGGTTGATAATAAGTCATCCAAATCGGAATAAGAACTCTCGTCAGCTGATTTGTTTTACTCATGTGAACACGTGCACTGATGATAATCCTCTCGGTTCTCTAAGTGATTCCAGCGTAAGCCTATTGTCCGATTGACGTGTCAACTGGCGAACGTAGTTCCTGATGCCGAAATACAAGTTATTGTTGAAACGTACAGGCTTTCGGCACGTGCCCCTCCCTCTACTTTTCGGCATTGTCGTGCTATAATGTGAATCGATAGAACCGAAAGGCATGTATGCCTTACCGGGTTGGCACAAGAAGACATCAGGAACAATGTACCACACAGTACCGGAAAACAAACTCGAATTAATCCAAGGGCTGCTTATCTTGACAATTTCAACCTTTTTGATCACATAATTAAAGGTCTCAAGATGATGCCATATAACTTGCGATGTGAGCTACTGGGTCCCCCGTTGTTCTTTTGAACAGCAAATAAGTGAAAGTTTCATTTCGTGCATTAATTTGAAACCTTCGACAGAAGTGTGTAGGACAGCGAATGTATATCAAGGAACTTAAAGTGTTATCATATGTCAAAAATGTTTTTTTTTTAAGTCCGGATTTAGGCATTAATGGTAGATTAGACTTTTCCCACAGACGCATCTCACGTATGTTCTCCTGTCCTTCGACATAGAACATCGTACAATCTTTTGTAGATATCTGAACGTTTGATATTTGTTCATTGGGATGAAGAAAGAGATCGGTTACTCGCAGGAATTGCTGCATTTGTTCATGAAGGTAATGCAATTTCAAGACATTATTCTTCACATACAACGCAAACAAAGTGGCTTTCCTGGAATGCATTGTTGGAAGGGGGCATTCGGGAGGTCTCGGCTTAGACATACGTCGTCGATGAACCCGCGACGTTGGTTTCAAGTGTGACGCTACTGAGGTTGGAATTATTGTCATTTCAGTGTTGTGGGAAAAGGCGTTTCCAATGTTGCGGACAGGGATCACAGTTGGTTTTGACCGTTCTTTATTTGTTGGTAAATAGGTGGCTTTAATAACAGTATTGCTGTTTTGTTTTCTTGATTTCGACAACATTTTTGGAGATATTTTAGTTTCAAGAGCTGATCCTGAAGAGTTTATCATCTTTGAAGAGCGTATTTTCGAATTTCCTCTTGTTAACGCCTTATTAAAGAATATTCACTTGGACTTGTATCTGTGTGCTTGAGAGACAATTCATCCTCCCCTTTCAGCGCTGCTGTAGTGTCCAGTCTTGTAGATTGCCCTGTCAAACCCAGAATGTCTGTTTTGTCAGCTGATTGTAGTCCTTGTTTCCTAGCATTCTCTGTTCTGTTGACCGTACTAAACTGGACCCGACGGTTAATCATTGAATACACTGAACATTTCATACACTCAAGACAAGAAGAGTTCGCAGTTACTTCACATTCCGAATGCCTTGGTATTGTTCTTAGCCACACCATATCTCCAACACTTCCTGGAGGACCTTCATAGAAACACTGGATAGGCAGGGAAACTGATGGTCCGTATGTTTTGGACAGTTGGTGACATTCAGATATCACAATGTAACTGCCTGCTGACACGCAGCAAAACAGCAGGACTGCGACCAAACCCAACATTGTTCCTAGAAGCCAACTACAGCTGTTGTGGTTCCGAAGTCAAATATAACATTGATAAACACAGTTTAGTGGTCAAGACGCCATTTATGTTTGTCAAGATTTAGATCGGCTACCTAACAACTTAAAGATATCTATTTGTGTAATAAATGTGATTTTGGTTAAGACAGATGACTTGAAAGATTGTCATCAGCAATAAGTCATACGTTTGAAATGTTTTTTAGTTTTTAATGGGTATATTGTTACTCTTTAACATTAGGTGTATCACTTAAAACAGAACATAAGACATCAGTATAGTCAACCCAGGTTCCGGGAGCGACCATTTGATGTATATGGGGGAGGAGGGGGAGAGGTAAAGGGGATGGAAGATTTTGAAAATATATAGTTAGCAGACAATTTAGGAGAAAATAATTAGATTGCATGAGTAAATCAATAATCAATAAATGATCAATAAATAGATCGCAGATATGTTAAAATTTACAGTTTTTCTGAAATGCATGATGGGAATATTTTTGCACAAACATTCCTATTAAGCCCCTTTCGTACATGCATAAATTCAGTTACGGCAGAGCACAGCTATTACCTACGTTACACTTTCACGGTTTGAGCCCCAGATTGCTACGGTTTTAAATCCTGGTAAGACCGGCGTGTTTTGGTCACGGTACAGATAACTTCTACGGTGGCACAAGTGTGTGCTAAGGATGTACTAAAGTTGTGTTAAGGATGTACCAAAGATTCTCCAAGGATTATTACGATTTTGTGACATTTGATTTTACAGACATGCTACGGCATCACCTAAAGCGCAAAGGACAAACTGAATCCTTTTCAATCTGCCAGGATTAAGGTGTTACGACGTTACTTATTGACGCACACACTTTTATCATGTCTACTTTACAGTATATGTTATTTATTTAACACAAACTGCTTGAACCACATGTCCTGCTTGGGAACACGTATCCAACTTTGTGGACGTCGTACCCGTATCTTGTTAAATCATACTGAAACCGAACTAAAGTCGTAATACACTTCTGACAATTCCTAGTAATTCGTTGGTCATTCATACTGGCATCGTATGTCAATGATACAATTGAACTCGATCCATCGCGATGCCGTAAGAATTGGAAAAATTGATAAATCGTGCTCCACCGTAGCTAAATTAGTGCATATGTGGAATGAACCTTAACCGTTAGCTCCCCTTTTAACAATATGTTATATTATTATTGTCTTTACGAATACATTAATAATCAAACACACCCTGAACAAACTACCTGTATACTGCAGTTAAATATAAATATAAAAATTAGATTATCTCGTGCCATGAAATTAAAATATAGTTTTCAAGAAAAATATTGTCCTTCTCAAATCCTCTATAAATCAAATGATTGCTCCATTATAAATGTTAAGTGTCTGTAGATAATATAAAACAAATGGATATAATTCTGTTGAGAGTATTCTGTTTCACCGGTAGATTGTTTAAAACATATACAGCTGTATTCCCATATGTGGCTTTAGGGAATATTAATGGAGTTTTTATCAAGTTCATCCAGGGTTTATTACAATTTATTTGATAAACTCTCACATGAAACTGTTTAACTGTTTTCTGGTGTATGACATGTTGTCAGTGGCGCGCCAGCGTTCTCTTGTTTATCCTTGTGGTGAAATGATAGAAAACTAGGATCAAAGTATTTCCCAATATGCATGATATATTATGGAACCACGTGGAAAGACTATTTTGTTTTTAATAACAAACCTTTGAATTTTTAGATTTCACGCATATTACGCACGGCTGGAATATTTCAAGATGAATAAAAACAAAATGTATTTGAATATTATTTGCATGTATATATGCAATAATTCTACAACGCTAATTCCAGATACCTGCTCAAAAGCGCTTAAATGTCGTGAGATAAATGTCAAATGTGTGAAGTCTTGAAGACGTCGACTGTTCTGAGACGTGATTATAGCTTGGTCCATAATTGTGGTCCTCCTTTTTGGAACAAACGGTCAACAAATGATTTAAGACGAATTTGAGGATGTTGCAGGAGGTGCTGATAGCATGATCGTATGTGACCATATTGACCGACCTCACTCATCACCCGAGCGGTCGAATTGGTCAGGGTATTTCTGCTCGAGCTGATGTTGCGGATATGATTAACTGATCTGCTGCACATGGAGCTGATGTGAGCTTCACATTTTAAGTTGGATTCAAAAAGAACAGGAAGACTTTTTGCCTGAGAAGTAGGCACAAAACAGCATCTTTAAATTACAGATTTTCAAGTGCACGATTGTGCTCACCTTGTTTTGTTTGAAACTTTCCAAGTGCACACTTGGTCTCATAGCCTTTTTTTGCTTGAAGCGTTCCATGTTTTGTTGTCTGTTCCGCTGATCTACCTAGGATCGGTTTAAGCACCAGGTTAATGTACTCATGTGCATGTAGGGCAAACATTTGACTTAATTTACGACTTTAAGTGACAAAGATAAAATTAACAAACTGTAAAATCTATTGATGTACTTCATCGTTTTCTCCATCTACGCATTTAAGCTTTCAAGGAAGGAATTCAGAGCAGGAAGCGATGGTACTGTGCGAGAGAAAATAAACTTATCAACACGACGTTCCACTGATCTAGATAGGAAACCAAGTAACCAGATTAGAACGTCTAAAACACTGTGCCTTAACTGCTAACTAAGTACGAACTTTAACACTAGAACCAGCAGCAGCTTGCAACGTGCAAACAAGTTCATTTTGTCTCACTTATTGTCATAACTATTTTTTTTATTGCAAGCATAGCACAGCAGATTGATCAATTATATACTCAGCCCAGTTATTGAAGTGTCACTCATTGGCATGGGCACAATATGGTGCTTGTGAAAGCTCTGGTTTTCGCAGCAGTTAGGTGAATTATCCATAATAACTGATGCTACACGATGCTTGATGTTTGACTTTTTGTGTAGCGACGTGCTGAAAATGAAACATGCTAAACATTTCTATTTTAAAAATGACTAAAATGTGACAAAAGAAACCTGAGTATAAAAAATTAACCAACGTAGCTATCTGTTCATGCAGCTGCACATCTCCTGTGTTCATTTTACAAAAGAAACATTTATCTGTAAAACTCTGTTAGTTATTTGCCCACCATTATGACTTTTGCCAATTATGGACTGGTCATTACAATGACCCTACACTAGTTGGGCTGAGTCTATGTTATGGTGTTCTTTAACGTACGTATTTATACTGAATGTGGTGGTAGCCTACTGTTAAATAGTAGCCTGTTTAACTGTGCCTTGAGAAAAGTATTATATATCCTAACATAAGTTTGGATATGAAAAGAACTCTTTATTATTCTTCAAGAGCAGTCCCTTTGATGTGAGAAATTAACTGCTTCCGTTTCATTGTCACACGCTGAATTTGACACGTTGCGGTAAAGTCTCATGAGTCAAAAATGAAATTCACAACATCAATAACGGGTGTGTCCACCTTGAGCATTAATCAAAGCCATCATCCTGCGTCTAATGGACTGATACAGGCGGGCGATGAATGCCTTAGGAATAGCATTATATATTCTGAGAGGCGCTACTTCAAGGTCACGGATGTTGTGTGGTTGATTAGGAAGACGTCGTAGTCGACGTTCCATCTCGTCCCAGATGAGACCTATCCGGGATAGGTCTGGATAACTCGCTGACCGTGGCAAGACGTCAACGTTGTTCTGTTGCAGGAACTGTTGTGTGATTCGAGTTGTGTGTGCAGTTAATGCCTGGTCCATGACGTTAAAGGAATGGCAGAGCAACAGACTGTAAGATGTTGTCGCGATACCAGGCAACATTTGATTAACTCCGAGGATAGCCATTGATTTTTAGAGCAAGAAGGTCTCTGCCCTCCTAACTCCGAGGGTGCCCATACGCCTATGGTGTTCTGTGTTGTGCGGTTTTCCCTCCCCAAACCATTACATACCCACCATCAAAGCGATTCCTCTCAACATCACATGCATCAGAGTAAATCGGGACTCATTTTTGAACATAACGTTCCTCCACCAGTGCAAGTGCCAACGGATATGCTAGTTGCACCATCGGGGACGATTTTGTCGATGTCTTTGGGTGAGAATCGAACATATGGCAGGTCGACGTGAATGCAGACCACGCTGTCGTAGACGTCGCCTAACGTTGCTGGGATGAACACGCTATTGGTTGGGGATAGTTCGTGCTGTTGTTGCTGCATTCTGCTTTCTGTTGCGCAGATGGGTCAAGACGATCTATCGGTCCTGAGCAGGGGTGGTAACTCTTGGACCTCCTTAACGGTGACGGTCACCAACGTCTTCAATCTTGTCGTTGTCAATAACGCTGTGCAAGAGCAGAAATCGTGTTTCGCTGACAGTTAAAGTGTCTAGCAACTTCCTGTTGAGTTCGTCCTGTTTCAAACATTGAACTTGCCTGGTTACGTTGGGCGTTATATGAGCGTGGCATGATGGGACATAGTGATTACACTTTTCAGTTGTGAACTTCCAATTTGTACTGAGTTGAGCTTTCGTTATCACTGAACAGATAACGAATTGGCAAAGTGTTGGACTTTGCACATCATGCACAACCATTTTCCTGTTTGTTCTGCAAGCTGTGCACGTGATCATCACAGACAGGTAATCATGTTGACTACTTCTGTGTTTGATCCTAATTTCCTCATGACAAACGAAATTTTAATGATTTTGAAATTGTTTATAACCAGTTGTTTTTGCCGCCTAGTATATATCAATTTGTATTAAATGCATGTTGATAGTACATGTATATTGTCATATATCTATTAATACTAAATACTGTTATAGTCTCTTGCCATGTATTTATTTTCATTGAATGTAGTTGCAACCATATTTACTGAATGTGGTTGCAGTCTCTTGTCATATACTGAATGTGGTTGACGTTTATGGTCATGTGGCAGTTTTTATTGAATACACTTGCAGTCTCTTGACATGTTTTTATTTTCACTGAATGTGGTTGAAGTTTATGGTCATGTGGCAGTTTTTATTGAATACACTTGCAGTCTCTTGACGTGTTCTTAGTTTCACTGAATGTGGTTGAAGTTTATGGTCATGTGGCAGTTTTTATTGAATACACTTGCAGTCTCTTGACATGTTGACGTACTGAATGAAGTTGCAGTCTCTTTTCATGTGTCTCTTTTATACTGAAATCTGTACAAGAATAGCGCTTCGCTGACTTTGATTGCAAGACGTTTGGACTTTTGTTGTATGTAACATTAAATCCACGCATATGTATGTAGTTTTAACGTAATTTAAATCATTTCTCTTCCTTGCATTTCCTGTTATGGTATAAATTGTTTCGATGAGCCCATTCTCGTAACCATACTCGTCATTTGAATAGTAGTAGTTTATTTTGTCAAAGGGTCATAGGACACTTTTACATATATGTATACATATTTTGACTCATACTTCAACTGTACATGTATTGTATCCGATTAAAATTCATGATAGCAATAAATTCATGTATTGCATAAGGGGTTATACAGGACGTATTCCATATGCTCAAACCTTGATACAAATGATATCCGTGGTCCGTGACTGAGATAAAGAAGATAGAGAAAAGGTCCGATGGGGCATTTAGACACCATTAATAGATTAATGCATTGGGAAAAAACAATGTCCGGATGGAATCTTGATCACCATTTGGAGACTTCGACCGAGTCCTTCGAACCAACCCCGCCCCCTCCCTTGTAGAAACTGAAGGGTTAAACGGATTAGACCGAACTCGTCGCCAAATCGAGAAAGTCGCCATATCGAACTCGTCGCCACATCGAGAAAGTCGCCATATCGAACTCGTCGCCACATCGAGAAAGCCGCTTACAAATTAGCTAGGAAAGCAGAAAACAACGGTTAAACGCTAAATAAATTGAATTAAGTTAATTAATTAAGTAAATGAATTAACTTGTACGTCCAATCTGTAGTACATATATTTACAAATGTTCGTCGTGTGTATGCTGTCCAATAACCATAGCGGATGTCTTTCCTTTCTTAGGACCTGTCAACTTGGCCACATATCATTTCTCTAAACTACAAACAAGACGATAATAATGATTTTTACACGAATACCGAATGCGCACCTCTTTCACAAACTAAAATAAATAATAAATATTAACATTGTAGCACGAACTGTATTTTTCGACGTGGATGTAACGTATGGCGACCAGTTCGGTCTACCCCGGTTAAACATCAAACCTTATTCCAGACCCTCTGAGAAAACGTTGCATGTGCTGCCACTGTATGCACACAACCTAAACTTTTCTACATGCAGCTCTGGCCCATGGGCGCACACGTGAACAAAAGAAGACGCTTAAGTCTGAAGCTGACACGGGAATACGAGGGGGTATCCGACAGTTTTAATTATCACCAAGACGTTATTGAGCAATCAGGATGAAATTTTGGCTTTATCATCATTGTTGCATACCTTCTTAATGACCAACAAGTTATCTACTTTCATTGATTAGATATTGCGCCTTAACACCAGTACCCACTGGTATGGGGCAGATTGAGGCACGCAGTGTAATTAAGGTTGTGCATTTTGAAGAGCAAATTGCCCGACAAATTAACGGTGACATGAAATCTGTTTATGGTTTTGATAGTCCAAGAAGTGGACGTCCATCACTCACTGATGGACACTGTGAATAACGTCTACGTTAAGAGGGCTGGTCCAGAAAAATCGACGCGTAACCATACATATGATAATGCATGAGACACATCTGAGTCATGGCAGTGCATTGAACATCATTCATGACGAACTGCACATGTTTAAGGTGCCGCAGTATTCTCACCAGAGGAGTACGCCTGTTAGCTGACAGTGCACCTGCCCACACGTGTCAAACACCTGCTGTGCAGGCAAGGCGCTGTGGCATCGATGCTTTACCGCACCCGCCCTATTCAACCCGATCTTGCGCCCAGTGACTTCTTCTTATTCACTGAGATAGAACAAAAATCCACTTCGTGTACCGCGGTTTTGACTTCATGCAAGAGGTGGGGGGTTGGTTTTCTATGAAATCAGTGGACTTCTAATCAGGCTGTCTGCGCAAGGTCAAGAAACGGTGGGAGAAATGTGTAACTCTGGATGGTGACTATGTAGAGAAGTCTCAAGGACAAAAAAGCAAAATAAAGTTTCTCTCCTGATTACGTCTTGGTGATAATTAAAACTGTCTGATACCCCCTCGTATTTAAGCAGTACCAAGACAACTGACTGGACAATATGTTTATGTGACCGTTTTAAGAATACTTGTGAGAGGTGCACAGCCTCTAGACATGTTGACCTCCTAGTTATGGGAATTCTGCTCTTGCAAAGAACACACAATGTTTATATTAGAAAATACTTTAATTCTGTGAAAGAAACGAATATCACAGACGACAGTGAAAGGAGACAAAAATCATAACTCCAAACAACCTGTCTGTTGTCAATCACTTAAACAAAATACAACACAGAAACAACATATCACAACCCTCACGCTGCACGCACAACTGTTGTCGTCTTGGGTCTGTGGTGAACCATGCACGCAAGATACTTAAGAACATGACAATTGCACAAGGACGCGGAAACAAACTGAAACAGCTTGAAAATAATATCTGGACTATTGCAGCAGGTTACAGGGGAAGTATACCGGTATTACATGGAATAAATCAAAGGCTTGCCTTACACGAAACATCAACTACATGTATGTAGACGAGTACAAAAAATGCTGAAAGCAATTTCAGAATGCAAAGTTGAAATCTATTTCAGAGATTCAAACCCTATGAAATCTCCATTTGCTCATAACCTATCGTTTCAGTCCCATCAAAGCCTCTCAACTTAATTTTTGCTCAAAATATGAGTCGGCAAAAAATCCTATCAATTTGATGTTCCACTGATCCTCTCAAATTCTTGTAACATTCCACCAACAAATTCCAAAGAAACATATTTTCAAAATCTTGCAATCTACAGCAATGGTAAGAAATGGGAAAGGTTATTTCCCCCAAAAATTAGAAAACCTTTCTACAACCTGGTACTTGCATTTGATAGGACTGCGACCACATGCACAACTATCTTTTTGGTTATATGTACGTCAACACTTCAATTCAACAAACACCGAGTGATCAAAGCCTACAGTAACTTTATAATAGTCTCTCAGTCTGCTATCATCTATGTACAACAATCACACTGGGAAAACTGCATATTTAATAAGTAATTACAATATTTCCACAATCTGTTCAAACAAAGTATTTACTGTACACTTTAATGTCTTGACCAAGGATTACAGTAACAAACTACTCTGGCTTTGGCAGCAAAGCAAGCAAACCCAGCACAGACTCGTGCAAGTTTTCTATATTGGGAACAGTACACTGATATTCTTTGGTAAGAGATGTGTATGCAAGACCTACTGACTGAACCAAAATACAAGTGAGGATTGCATATACGACACACAATCTAAAGAACGCTGGCAACTTTTAACCAGGGTATTTTTTTACTTCCAATCCCACACAGTCACAAGTGCACTAAACTGATCACATGGCATTGTATGCAGTTGACTTCAATCCAATAGTTCGGCAAAACTGGATTCAAATTGATTTTACTTGTTGACACAAGCCAACATCGACGGGAAATGACGCAGCAAGATCTTTCCTCTGGATTAAATGCATTTTGACCCGAGTCGCATATTTATCAGAGACGTAGTTAAGAAAGAGAACAGCCAGTCTTTTAAAAATGACGGGAGGTCAAATTGAAAAGAAAATTTTCATTTCGAAGTGTAATGTATCGTATTTTCTGCTTTGACAGCCGCAAATTCCAGCTCAACATCAGGTGAAGTTTGCCGGCTTTTATCTACATCCCTGATTGTGTGAATTAAGCTGGGCTTGCATTATCGAGATACTTTCTGGAGGTGTGTGGTTAAGTGGAATAGGTCACACAAGCTGCAGAAGTTCAATAATATTAACCCCTTTACCACTTAACAGACAGCTTGGACTGTATTCTAACCAGGACATGGAGATGGTTACGAATGTATATATCCCAATACACCGCTTGGTAGGGTTATATGCAGGTTCTTAAAATCGTATAACCAAGCAGCACGCAGGTTATCAGATAACCCACATGAGCATGCATAGCAAGGGTTCTTTTCAACTTCAAAAACAAGAGATCTTATACCACATGGTACAGGATTTTATGCGACAAGTGCGAAAGAAAACAAAGCCGCAACCTCTGCTTGTAGTATGGTAAATAATAACCCAGCGCTTGGCGATAGTCGATACAACCTGCTCGCGTACAGCGCTCACAGGCTATATGGACTACCGCCGTGCACTGCGGTCATTATTTCAACCAGACCACTGTGTTTACCTGTGAGCATCAGGCGCTCTCTTTCGGAATCCGACGACAATTCCTTCCCCTCCCCACAAGCCTTTGTTGCTCTGCACCGGATATATCACCCTCACAGGGACGTTCTGGACTGGAACTCTGAAACAGAACAACTTGTTGTGACCCGCAGCCAATCTGTACCACTTAACAACATTTCTCCCGGTTCTGCGTCCTCGAAAACCTGAGTATTTGTGGCTTGTCTAAAGCTCTCATCAAATACCCTGGATTCACTCCTGATGAACACTGGTCCCTAGGTCATCGTGACCTTACATTTTGACCAATCAGTGAGGAGAATGGAGTGAAAGTTTGGCCCAATCACATGGTGTCTATTCGTAGCCGATATAGCCTCCTTTCAGGAGGCAAAAGGCCACGTAAAATAAGCTGACTTTTAACAATTAATCACATGGTGTCTCTCCCAACATTCAGGACATCTGCCATGTTTCTTGTAGTTACATATCCACACGCTATCTATCTGGCTCGAAGCAACCAGGAGCCACGACCACAAAGGACTGGCTCTAAGCCAACATACTTGCAGTTTTATTTTACTGGATACAAACAAACTATGAGATAAACAAATGTATAAAACTATGAAACAGTAAAACAGTCTCTCAGTTTGCTTTTACAAAGATTATGGTAATGGGTGCTATCAGTCGTTCGAGGCTGCCAGTTTCTACAGAGTAAGGGATTTGGGATTTTATGTGGTTTTCGGCAATCTTCCAGCTACATCACCACGGTCACACCAACTTCACAGACTGAAAGAGCGGTGCCCAAGCAGGACTTGAACCACAACCGCCAACAGAGGTGGATCCAGGATTTTGGAAAGGGAGTGGTCCAACTTGGAAGGGGGGTCCAACATGCAAAATTTTGGTCCCATCCGGGGTTCGAGGACTCTTCACTATACTATTACTAAACAATTTTCCGTATTTGATTTTTAAAAGGTGGGGGGGGGAGGGGGGGTGTGTCCAGACCCCCTGGACTCCTCCTCTGGATCTGCCACTGGCCAAGGCTGGCCGATTGCTGGACCGGCACGCTAACCACTGCGCCATCCCACACTCGGTTTCTACAGAATGTGTCTCATTTAAAAACGATGTTTGGGATTAAAAGTGTATGCCAGAATCCAGAATGGACACAGGCTGGATTGTCCGGATTATTTTACATATTTGAACTAGAATTTGCTGGGACCAAACTCTTATGTCGGTTTGGACAGAATGCCGGACTACTCCGAGTTCACTGTACAACAAATAATTATGAAAGTTACCGTTGTCCGGTGTGTGGATCAAGCTTGTGTTTGCCTGCTTCTGGTCGCCAGTGGACAGGTTTGGGTTTTCTTTGCATGAACTGGTCACACCTTCTCAGGTAGTGCTTTGGGAGAATCTTTCTCGTCTCATGTGAGAAGGAATACTTATACGCCGCACTCCCTGGAAGAACAGAAATTTGAAAGTGACAGCTGTACGTTCACACTTTTAAAAAATACAAAATTATAGTAAACACAGAAGTTTCACTTGCTCGATTTCAATATTTACTTGCCCAGATTTGTGTTTATCAGTTTTTTCAACGATTTTATCCAGAGAATTTCACATTTTGACATGTTTTTTTAAATACTGATCTCACATCACAATATTGCCGACTGATTAACGAGGCATTTCTAACTTGTTGTGTTTTCTCTTTTCAACATATTTACAGCACCGACTTTGAGCATAAGCTATATTGGAGAGTATTTGACAATTTTAACCGCATCACCTTTCCATTCATCCTCAAAATCCAGGGTATTTATGACTCCGCCAGTGCCTCCATCGATTACCCTGGATTCATTCCTATGCTAAACAAGCGTCTCATGGTCAGTGTTTTAACCAATCAGTGAGGCATCTTTAGTTTACTGCTAGACTTATCATGTAATCATTTGAGGTGTCTCTCCCAACACTCGGCAAGTCAAGACCTCATTCGTAGCTATTTGTATCTTTCCGTAACCGTCCAGAGGACTCGTATGCATCTCGTCGCCATTTTGATAAGACCGGTCCCAGTCTAGCG
>JAUELE010163867.1:0-13826 GCA_031471655.1 Diodora aspera
TAGTTAAAAGGGGAATATTAAGATTAAGAGGAATGTGTGTACGTTTCGTGATACCTTTCAAAATTATAAGCTGAAAAATAAAACAAAAATATATCTTTGCAATCTATTTTTCTCTAAAATTGAATGCCAACTATTTATGTTCATACTCTTCCAGTCCCTGCCCCTAAAAATCAAGATGGTCTTAAATAATCATACTCTGTAAGTTGAAATTTCGTGGTGTAACTTTGAATTTTCAGTAGGTTGCTCGTCCTCAAACTGTTCTGAAGTCAGAGAGTCCATAAAAATTACTCATTACAAGATAAGGCATTAACAAATATAGAAATCATTAGTTTTTGCCAAAGGCAGATGAATTCAAAGACCATATCTTAGATTTAGCAAACATCGGCTCGAAAATGTATCTTTTCTGCAAGTTCTTTAGAGGTGTTTAATATTCAGAAACACATTTTACAATATTCTTGCTTACTGTGCAAAACGTGAACAGACTACAGTGCCCTGTTTTAGACTGGTGTATCTATAGGAATGTTAAGTAGAGTCACCGAACGATGTAGTGTCCTTTAAACAGACGTACGAGTATATATTATGACCTATGTCACAGACAGATTTGTTTGGCCTACGCTTCTGTTCGTCTGACTGGCTAGTTCTTCACGGTTTTATCAGTGATATAATATTTAAGTCTATTTATGGGCGGATTAAGATGTCTGGATGTTCGAAATGTCACTATTATGACCACGGACCTATCACCAGACTATCATAGTGCTTGTGCTGTGGTATCGTTCTACTTTCGAAATTTTAGCATTATCAACTTGATCACTCTAACCTGTTATAACTATAATATCTTTCCCTCAATTTCTAACTGACTTTCTCAAAGGAAGACAAAAGCAAAAGTACATACAGTTCCTTATGTCTTTGAACACTGTACATGCAGTGTTTGTATAAAACTTGTCTGTCTGGACCCAGATAATGTGTATAATTTCCCCCTTTGTCATATAGCAATGCCTGCTATCTATTCTCTTCTTTACTCATACACTGTCTATCACGCTGAATGCAAGTACTGAGACAAATGGGTCCCTTTTCTGTCTTGTCGTGTTCTACCGAGTGTCCTTGTGGAACAGTTTTACACTTTGAAATGCATTTAAAATGTTAACTCAAGTTCTGCAACAGGTTTCTTGTGAATTTGTGAAGCTGAATTCGAATTCTGAAAACCTTTTGCTTCAGTAATATATGTTTTATGCTTAATAATTGTTTCGAACCATCGACATGTTCTGTATTCCACATGGTTGTAGGTTTCAAAGATGTATTTAGTTATTTCAGTTGGTTATGATCCAGTCAGCTGTACCTTTCAGCTGTCAAATCCAGCCTTACTTGAGCAAACAAGAATCGTTCGACACGGGAACCGTCACACCAAACTACGTTCAGCTCGTTCACTCACCAGAGCTTTGCAACTTGACGAAATTCCTGTAATTCTTAAGTTATTCTTCAAGCGCTTCACTGTCCTCGAGAAACTGACAGAGCGTAAGTAATGTAAGTGAATTATTAACTAGGCTAAGTTTGAGTTTACTCTCTAATAAGAGACTTCAGTATGTAGAACCCGCGTATCTGTACACACCTGAGACAGTTCACCAGTTCTGGTTTAATCAGTATTCTAATACTTTTATCACAATGTAAAGACAAGTAGCTAACACTGTAAGTCCCATAATCTGATATACCAGAGCTCTAAATTGATTAGGAGCAGTATTCATTACTCATGAATCAATATCTCATGTTAATAAACCCCAGCACAGGACACAGCCTCTTTGATTAGTATGCCAAGAGGATAACAGATAGTTAGATAAATTACTTAAGTGACCAGATTGTATTCAATGAAGCAGGCCTAACTTTCCCAAATCAAATTACACAACGTCAATTCTATTCAACCGCAAAGCAGTCTTCGTCACTTGTCCAGAAATCTGTGTCGAGGTTAGCAAGGAACACTCCATCATGTAATCTGAAAAGGACAAGATAGGCCTATTGATTCTAGGATCAGTTCGGAAATACATATATATACCTACATTAAACAGCCAGGATCATGTCAGATTTCACTTCTGTGGGTTCCAGTTCAAGCAAGGTATTCAAACTCCCACTCATGCCCTTGCAGAGATCGTATTAACATTACATTTCAATGTGACATAATTTTCTCAGTTATTAACAAAATGTTAATCAAATTGTATTTGTGGCATTCTATCACTGATGTTTAGACTAAGAATCCAAAATACATGTATTTACTTACTTAAGGTAAACGTCTACATGTTATATAAATAGTGAGACAGAAAAACATCTATTATTCCTTATGGAGGTCATCTGGCAAAAAGTACATATGGTAGGAACTATACAATTTAAGGTCACAGGTAATATTCAAAAGAAATTTCATAATTCAAATAAATTTAGAATGACAGCAACAGAATTTAATAGTACGGTATAATTGTACTTTTAATGTACAATCCCGTTTGAGGTTCAGTAACAATATTGGATCACGGACAATGATTAAATATCAACATAACTTCATTACATATCATGCACTTTAAAATCTTTAATTGTCTTTTAATCGTTAGAAAGTTTGAATTTAAGTGAGTTTTATGCTGTTCGATTTGATTTTTTAACATGGCCGGATCACGGATTTGTGTGACGGGGGGACACAACATAGTTCATAAAAGATCTCATTTTCTAGGGGAGCATGGGGCATGCTTCTCCGGAAAATTTCAAATGATGCAATCTCAGGCCATTTGACCAGTTTTCATAATATTTCAGGGGTCAATTTGGTGCCAATTAACACAGCAAAAAGGGGAGAACTGAAAAGGGCATGTGCCTCTTCTCTCCCCTGGACTTGGGCCTGTTCAAATGTTGCATTCCCTTTGAGGATGGGTAAAGCTGAATTTGTCAATTTGAAAATGTTATTCCCCAACCCAATTTTATTCGACACGCAATCTCGAGACTACGACAATCGGAAACCAGACAAGAGGAAAAGCCTCTTGATCTGTTCTCAACTAAAACCGCCAGGGCACAGACCAGTAACGACAGGATGTGGGTCTGACTTTGATTTCATATTAAACGAGCGACGTATGATCCACATGGCTTTATGCTGCAGCACACCTTGTTACTTGTCCACAATCTGACTGCAGTTCACATGGGTACCAGGTGTGAACAATTTCAACGTGTCTGGAACCCATACTCGCTAAAGACACGCATTGTGTCCATCATGTGTCTAACAGCTACATGTATACACCGGAAAGATAAGAATTATGAATTTACAGTCTGAGAGCTACTGTATCAAAGTTTGTATAAAATATTATGGTAGTTTTTACTTTGGCGGGTGCACTCTAGTCCTCTCTAATTAGCACTCGCTCCGCCGCCAGCCGACCTCCTCGCCTATACCTTCACCACCTTTAGGATTAGGTGCCTCTATACTTTCTTCTTTAGGCTTAGACACCCCTTTATTGTCTTTTTTAGGGTTTGGCACTCCTTTACTATTTCCTTTAGGATTAGGCGCCCCTTTACTATCTTCGTTATGGTTAGACACCCCGCTACCATCTTGTTTAGGGTCAGGCAACCCTTTACTATCTTCTCTTTTTTAGGGTTAGGGTTACAGGTAAGGGTAAGTTTGTAATTATAAGCGCGGCCGCCAGGGTAAAATACTCCCAAGTATTAATAAACTAATATACCATCACATGTACAATATCGCACATTTCTAAACTAATTTGAAGCCCCACGCCCGACAGACCAAATCGTGTCATTCCTTGGTGGTCGTTTTAACACTGAACAGTGGGAGACGGCGCTTTTTATTTCTGTTCAATTAAATTTAAATGCTTGCATTAGATTTCTCTTTAAAATGCAGCATTTTCAAGGATATAGAGGAAATCTGCACTTTTTGCATGTAAACAGATATTTAACTTTCCGAAAGACACATACACACGCGAAAGTTAAAGAGCGGATGCTTCATTTTCCAGGTGCTTTATGGCTGAATCTACATGTATTTATATTTTGTCTTCAAAGACTAACATCAATAGTAATATACTCATGGTAATAATGGTTGTCAGCCCAGATATATTAAAACATTTCTTATCTTTTATGTCCGAAAATACGTGATCCTAGGGGTGACAACCATTATTACCATGAGTATATTTATAACTTAAAACTTGTTATTCGGAAAGGATAAGATGTGTTTGCTAACAGATTTGTCATGATAAATGTATTGAGGGAAACAAGTGCTGGTTTTATTAATGAAACCTTTGTTTTTGGAAGCATCAGGGTATCTGCCCAAAACTTCTTTAGTCAAATGGGTCATGTAACATGGGTTTACCTATCGCATAAATGGACTATTCCACTTGCATGTGCCATGAAATTATTTAAATGAGTTAACAACACTACAGGGACATGTGCTCTTTATATATCCCCTTACTATGTTATTACCATTCCCCTTACCATAAGACATATAACTTTATTAATCTATTGAGTTTCACTCATTTTGTTCATTTCGTGTTTTCTAATATTTTGGATTCTGTTATTTGTTATAATATGCATCATGTAATTTATATTATGTCATTCCTGTACTGTTACTACAAATAAAGCTTCTAACATGTGGATGGGTCTATTTTTCTTATCGGTAACGGGCAAAGGGATTAGGTGTGCTTTAGACAGCTAATTATGTTGTTTTAACCCGTTGAAGTTATGCGAATTAGAAGTTTTTGAATAAAACCAGCACCAGTGCTAGTGATGAACAATTTCCTTTATCATCAAATAAATATACAACAGTATCCATACACTGAATATCTCACGCACACGATAGTCACAATAACTTTATTCGCCTTGCGATCAAATACTGTCGGTACATATGTTTTCGTTCGTATTCATAACTCTTGATGTCATCTCCATAACGTTCTTGCAATGTTTGAAAATGGGATTTATAGGAGTCTGGTGATATATAATGAAAGAGGAAAAGGAAATGTTTTGTGAAATATTTGAGTGCATGGACATAAGAAAATGTAAATGTACATATTACTTCCAATTTTACATCTTCTACACTGCGAGTGAGAGTGTTCTGAGGGTGTCTTCATTCCATAAGGAGACGTTGCGTTGCCGTAATGGCGGCCGTAGGACGTCACGTCGTTACTGACGTCCTCTGTTGTAACAGTTTTATCAATGTGAAGTTGATGATGGGCGGTCATGAGAAGACGTCCTACATTATGTTCGAAAACATTGATGCCATAGTCCACTCTTATCCTCTTCTGTATTGTTTCCTGGACGTTAGCAGCAAAACAAACATCTACATTTAGTATCATAGTTCTGCATGCAGCATTACCATCGTAAGATTCAATTTTGCAAGTGACAAGTTTCTTATTTTGTTGAGTATATTAACCATTTTCCATAAAAGTCCGTTTCGCCATATTATGCATTTTGTTCAAATGAGGCAGTGTTATGCCACACCTCTTGGAATCTTTTGACTAGATGGTCTAAAGGTTGGCCACGTTGCAATCCCACAGGAAGCCGTCACGGAAATGTCACCGCCGAGGTAATAGCTGCTACTGTAGAGGAATGGTGACCGGGAGCATAGTGCAGGAAACAATCACCCTCAGCTGATTACTCGTCTTTTATGTTGACAGAAATAAACGTTAACGTCTGTCAGACTCGATATGAAAATACTTGGGATGGTAGCTCACTGACACGTCATGTCAGCCCAGAGGCAAGGGTTGCTCTGCACATTGGGAGTGTAGGGATTAAAGCAGGAATTACCAAATGCCAAACTTCATCGCCTGAATAATAGGGTTGTAACACAGAGTCTTGTTAAGGCATGTCACACGAAACAAGTAGTCCCGGTTGCCTCTTCTACTCAAATGAAACGAACATTCCGTTATCTAGCAGCTGTAATATATTCAGCTAACTATTGAAGTGTAGGTGTAATGACCTACACATAATGTTCTAGAGTCATAATATTGGTCGATAAGTAACAGAGTTTTACTAATAAACTTGTATTATGTCAAATGAAGAGAAGAAATGAGCACTTGCATTATGAGAAAGCTACGTTCGTTTGTGGCTATTTTTATACTCATGGTACGTTTAGTTGTTTTTGTACATTTCTAGTCACTTTTAAAGTACTGAGTTTTCGTATGTTTCGTTTTCAGCAAGTTGCTACATAAAACATCGTGTATTATCAGTCATTGTAGATATTTCACCTAAAACACAGGATCAAACGTGTCATATTATATGTATTCCAATGAGTGACCCTTCAATAGTTGGGTTGAGTATGGAATATTATTCCCTTTGGATTTAGATGTTTGTCTCATTACACTCGTGCGTGTTTATATAAGTTATCATTGTATTTGATCGCCGAGAAAAGGATATTTTCCGGATTATAAGAACTCTGTTATGAATGGTTCATTTTATATAAGATCAATATTTGCTGTGAAAATGCGGATTTACGTGTTATATATCTGAGTACACATATCAAGGACATGGCATATTAAGTTTCTACAGTTGACTTGTCTGTTTCATTTCGGTGCTGTATCTACGCCCACTAAAGACTAAAGCGAATTGTAGAGAAGATTATTTAACAGATTAATTTTCAACAGGCCGGTTACCATATTTACTTAAAATAATATTAAATTACACACGTTAGGCGAACATCAACAGAACTTCTTTTATGATGTACTTCAATGAAGTATTTTCCATGTCACTATGTTGTTTCAAATAACTGACTGTAGACAATATTTCAAACATTCAATTGATCATTGGAGAGGAAGAAATCTTTTATAGCAACGGTTGCTTTCATAGGACCAGACACGCCCAGAAACAAGGCCAGTATAGCCATTGGTCATATTGTTCAAGTGTGACTTGTCCACAGAGAGAGCGTGACCTTGACCTATAGCAATATCTACTTGCAATATTTGCTCCAAGTTCTTCGTAAGGCCTATGTTATTAAATAAATGTTGGGTGTTAGGCCCAGTGTTTATCCTGGCTATAGTGTGCAAACACCCGACACTTACCCTGAGAGGAGAGTGGGGCGGGTCTGACCAGAAATGACCAGGTTCACATCATTAAGGTCAACAGAGTGGACAATGATATATTGCAGGATACCGGGCTCTTGTTTGACTTGTGATAGAGGGCATGTAACAGGATGTAAGGTGGTTACAAGAGTTCTATAGCCGGGTTGTATACCCGCGACCCTGTTAACATGGACGTGGCCACAGATGCGATGAAAATGAATCCAAGAAATGAAGAGTCTTGAAATAGTTGTACATGAAAACTGTTGTACGTTATTAGATACTGACATTAATATTAAGTATTTACGTTATATATGGTCATTATTTTCATGTTTTTAGTTAAACTTTTATGTCAGCTGAGGTTTTGTATAAATTTGCATACTATTAAGCCAATCTTACATATACTTATTAACGAAAAACAGGCGTGTCCTCTAGATTTTACTGAAAACACTGGCAATCATCATATTAATTAGAAAACAAAAACAAAATGTTGTGAGACCTCTATTTCGCTTATCATGGAAACCCACTTTCAGTTTTGACTGTCTCATGCATATAATTATAAACTGATTCCAATAGAAATGATCGATATCAATTGCAAGATTGTAAAAAACGACACCGAGCACAAACAATTAGAGATCTGTATTCAAGACAGCATTTGTTCAGCATGACGGAATCAAATGACAATACATGACTTTTGTGACTGTTGATGAACAGTAACACAATGATACACTGGGGTAGAAAAGAGATGGAAGATTGTTTTATTTGTATCTTTCTCTTGCACGTGAGTATAGATGGGATTAAACGGATTCTTAAAAATCAAAACATTAAAGAGTGCTTTAACTCTGAGTAATTGAAATGTATGATTTCCAAATAGTTTTTAAGTCAACTTAAATTTAACGTAGAATTAATACATGCATTAAATAGTGCTGCTGTATATATAGACAGTTAGAGAAGTAGACTCACAGAGAGCTCGGTAAAGTGGTTAATGAAACTATTTATTATCATCTGTCTCAATACCTCGCAACACCATGTCACACTGTCTCCTGTCTTTATCTGACCTTCCTCGTCGACCACTTGACCTCTCTGGCCAGGGAATGACATTTTACAGGCGGTCTCTTTGATGTCGGCTCACCTTTATCAGGTAAAAGTGTTAGTTTATCTTACAATGGTGATAGGTTGTCAGCCCTGCCCACATGTGTCAAGTGTGAATGACACGGGCCACGTACAATTTGAAAATTATACCTTTGTTATACTGAAAGTTGATTTGATGTTGTACGATATAATATCTCACCTGTTAAATTATATTATAATAAACATATAATCTGGGTTTAAACTGGGCAGTAAGACAAACTAGCAAGCTTGTTGTTTGCAATACTTTTATTTTAATACGTGTTCCTTGTTACCTGCTTTATCGTTAAGAAATGAAATGTTCTCATAGACACTTTCTCACACAATTGCTGCAACGAAGTGCAAACCGTAACGTCTCATTAATTTTGATGATTAGAATCGGTCGGAATCAAATCGAAAGGTGTATCTCCTTTACTCAAATTTATAATCATTGAAATCCTTTACACGAAGTCTCTTGCTACAAGTTAAGACGTATACTACATGTAAATCAAACAAGTGACAAAAAGCTACAGAAAACGGAGATGAGTGCAACACCGATAAAGGAAACCAATGTTTTTGTGTATGAACTTTCTCTTCTATCTCTCTTTACGTATGTTTAAGCAATTGTATAGTCTTCGGATCTTGACAAATGCCTTCCTGCAGTTTCTAATGTACATCATAGAGCTGAAAATGATGACATATGCCTATACTCTGACTAAACAAAACAATCTTATAAATCCTTGCAGCTGAACAATACAATATTTTCCAAACTATACCCAATACCATCACAGTTATATGTGTCGTATATATAAGTTTACAAGTGGTTTACATATCAACAGTAACAAAACACTTTCTTCAAGTTATTCCTTAATTTAAACATAAGTTCAGCAACAAAAAGATCATGTTCATGGCTCCAGGGAAAATGTAGAGTCTATTTTAGGATCCTCTTACATATTCTATGCGCAAACAAAGTGCACGGTATTACCATATTATTAATTTAAGACACAGTTTAAGAAAACGCGTTACACAATTAAGTCTAAACCATCTAGAGGAAACTCCAGCGAAGTGGAAATTGCTGTTTGCCCAGTAAATGAGAACATTTATCAATGGTAAGTACTTGTTTCGTGAAGACAATATGTACTGTTTTCTAGCACTGGCGTGATGTGAATATCTTCAGAACAGCTTGTTTGCCAATACAAGCAAAATAAAACTTGTAGACACATTTCTGCTTAAAGTACAAGCTTTTCTTTCGTGTATACATTACTATTGGAGCTGTTAGTCTGTCCGTGTAAAGCTGTAGGTTAGGGAGCCAATATCTTATGGTTTCTTTGTGGGCTGCATGCAGTTCAATAGGAACGTCGTTACTGATCGATTGTGCCACGATCTTGTAGAAATATTATGTTCCGTGACCACTGTCAAAGATAACACAGACCACGAAGGTATGGTGACATTACTCGCACTGTCAATACTTTTTATTCTAGAGGTCATTACAAAGACTTTGCATTTCATGTTTGTCAGCGTAGTGCCATAGTCTGTGAGTTAATCTTTTGTCAAGGCATAGAAAACCTTTCACTCTTTAACAGCCTCTCTGCTTGGCCCTACCTCAGGCACAGAAAGGGAAAGTAATATACATGTCGACCCAGGAATAATAACCTGCCTCCGATTTGACAACATTGATTTATTCGAGATTTGGATGCCTGACCCTGAGGGCACGGGTTCGAATCCCGGACAGGACTCAACCGCAACAACAGGAGAATAACTACTTTTCAAGGGAATGTAAACCCAATTCAAGAAAACAAATTATGGTGTATTTTGATCATTTCCTAACTTTCACTTAATATTTCACTGCCTTATCGGCCTTTGAAGCTGTGACAATTACCTATCGGGGGGGGGGGGGTACTGAATGTCGATGTAGAAAACTCAGTTGCTGAAATTCGTTTGTAGCGAAGTGTCAGTGGCTGAGTGGTCTACATTGCTGATCTTTAGTGCTGGCGATGGATGCCTAACTCTGAGGGCGCGGGTTCGAATCCGGGACGGGACTTAACCGCAACAGTAGCAGAATAGCTGCTTGTCATGGAAATGTAATCCCAAATAAAACAACTAATGTGGTAGTTGATCATTTCCTAAACTGTCACTGAACAGTTCACTGCTATAGTTTAAGTTTAAGTTTTGGCAAAAGCCCTATCTGTGAGTCTAAAGCACGAAAATACTTCTTGCTTCAGATTACTGTCCACAATTCGTAGATGTATACCATACACTGCTGAATAAAGGAAATTGTAATTCTGCTTCATGATCCATTTCATAGAGCCATCAGCCAATGGATATAACATGATATTTAGGGTATACTATATTCATGAAATCTGATGATTTTGCATTTCATAAAAGACCCTAGCGAGAAAATAAATCCCAGTACTTATTCTCAGATCCAAAGGACATTATTATAATGGCGATTTGAGTTGTATCTGCCAAGAACAGGTTAATCTTTTTCTTGTGTATTCATGAATTCGCTTTGAACATCCTTTTTTATTTTACCCACACAAAAACGGACAAAACGGATGTATGCAACTTCCAGTAACTTTGCGATGTCAGTCTCAATATTGAAACCCCGTGATCCTTCCAGGGAATGATGTGGTGTCACTTAGGGCCTCAGTAACCCAGTGCTTGTTGTACAAAGCGATTTTCATGGGGGTCTTTGCTTTCACTTTTCTATCAATCTCTTGTGAAATATCTTTTCCTTCGATGTTCGCTTTGTACCTTGCCTTATGGCTGAAATATTGCCCTTGCAACCTAAAACGTCATCTAGACTCAACTAAATTCATTATTAAAGATATAACCGCTTTGACATCTGAAAAAATGTCGACATGATCATTGTTTATTTGATACAACTGGTCTGTGTTGCGTTGTTAATACAAGTGAATGTTCCAGCGTCAATCCGTCCATCTGTGTGCGCGTCTATCTGTCCGTTCGTACATACATGTAATTCTAGCGGCCATAAACATTGATCAAATTTGATGAAACTTGAATACAAACATTTGGACATAAATTAGTTTGGGGTTGTATTTGAGAACCACAAAACAGCATGCCCAAGGGAAGGCATAATTAAAAAAAATCAACTTTGGTCATTCGGAAGTATTCCTATGTACGTAGGAAGGTGAAACGTGATCTGAAAACAATATGCCAAATATCTATTAACATGTCGTACAGATTTTCCTACATTCCGAAAATTGACCTTGTATTTAGCTTTGACATGACTGCACCTCTAAAACCCTATTGTAATTATATCTTACCGCCAGTGGTCATACATAATGAGCACATTTGACGAAACATGGTTCCCATCATCTTTTGGACATAAACTAGTTTTGGGCTGTATTTGAGCCCTAGATGTATCCCCAAGAGTTGGCGTGGCAGGGGCTGACCACTTCAGTCCAGGCTGTATTTGAGCCCTAGATGTATCCCCAAGAGTTGGCATGGCAGGGGCTGACCACTTCAGTCCAGGTTCCGAAGTATCCTCCAGTCAACCACACATTATCAACATTAGTCCAAATTGGATGCCATTAATGTTTCATGAATTGATAGTATCGACACAATTGGCAACCGTTGGTTCCCTCCTCAGGTAAGTTCCCTTCAAAATAAAGAGTCTATATTCCACTAATCTTCGATACCTTAATTGTAATGATACCAGTTAATTATTCATTATGAAACACTATCCCATTAAGGGAGGCTGAACGATGTTTTCGTGCAAACCATATTTTTATGTGATCACATGACACAATCATCTTTTCTTAGATAATTGCCCCAAACTAATTATTGTTTAGATATTCAGAGAATGTTTGATTTTTTATGAAGTTATAGGAATACAGAATGTAGTTAGAAGGAGGATATCAAGGCTAATAAGAAGTTTTGAAAACAATTTCATGATATATTTCATAGTTGTGAAGTAAAAAAAAAATGTATACATCTCGGCAACCTATTTTATGGTTTACTCTTGAATCATGCAATCCATATGGTTTCTCCAAAATTGTCTGCAAACTATTTATTCTCTACATCTTCACATCACATGATCGCTCGCTGTGTATTTCGTTGTCACAAGTAGACGGTTGACTTTTGTCCAGACCGTAAGGCTGTAAGATTGCCGTACAAAAAGAGAAAGAAGAAGGCACTTCTCTTGGAATACATATACCCTTTCCATGGTGTGCGTTAGCAGACAAACGTATCAGAAACCTTATCATATGTCTTAACTCTGAGTGTTGACAACAGTCTAAGTTGATATACGCCAGTGATCATAAAGTTGTATCAGAACTGCAGGTGGCTCCGATCTCGGGGAGAGAACCACACTTTCCATTAGTCTGGCAGTCGGCATCAGTGTGGTCTCCAGCTCTCTGACCAATAAAACATCACTGTGTATAAGAGATCCGGAAAGGTCAGACAGCTATTGCTGCCCATTAAGCCTAACATGACACAGAACAAATAGTTGTACCTTTTCCTGCCTAGACTATACAGTTTACACGTGGCATGCGTGAATTAGCCCGCTTTGTGTCATGTTTTATCTTCATAATGTTAGACACTTACCGTTGTGTAATTAAAGTGTTAGTTCCGGTGATCTATGGTGACAGTTGATGCGCGGAATGAAATCCAAATGGTAGAGAGACACTGAACACATTGTGTTAAATCAGAACACATAACGAATGTTCAAAAAGAACGAGTCTCAAAGTAACACAAAACCACACTCAATAATAAAATTATCCTTAAATAGTGACGTCTTTGAACCTCTAGGCAAGGAAGATCTAATCGATAAAAGTTTGAATAAGTTTTGGGGCTGGCTACAAATGATCAATAAGCTGATAACCAAAGAGAGTGTACCGATTTGTGTTCTGGAATGATAAAAAGGCAAAAATACAAGTTAATGCAAACCTTTTGCACAGAAAGTCAAAACTGCTTTATACAAAAATCACCATTAAATGTCAACAGGATCGTTCTCAAACAGTATGAGGGGAAAATTGTTTGGGACAAAAATCCGTTTCGGTATAGTGTCTTTCTTCTTATCGTCAGTATAGTTTGACATACAGTACACTTAATCTAATTTTCTGATTCGCCGTTAACGCGAGAAGTCAGAAGCTCAGAAAATTCTAGACCTCTTTGGTATACCATTAGCTTGGGAGGGCATTGCTGATATCCGAATCGAGGTTTTAGTCAGATATTACTTTGAATGTTGCTGACTATCTGTACTGATCTTCTCTCAGCAGGTCAGCTATGTCTACAGAGGTTTACATGAATTATTTGTGTTAAAACAACGTCAAGACTCTGTGAGATTATTCTGAATTCAAGATGACGTCCGTTAATACACCACCTATTGCATAACACCAGAGACCCTCTTCTGTACATGGTCTCTGAGATAAAACACAAGAGATTCACAGGGTAACGTGTCTTCGCACGAAAAGATACAGATCACACTGAATTATAGATATACCAGTATCTATGGTCTGTGGATACACAAAGCAAACTTCTTATCTGTATGTTAGACGTTGGGCTAATGAAAGAATAAACAACTTTATGGATGGCAACTTACTTTAGTTTTGTTTGCGCCTTTTCGACATATACTGACGTCCAAAAGAAAGTATCCCAAGATTTTGAGAGACTATACTGAATACATTCACAAATGCGCTGGATATACAAGAGATATCCCTTTAAGACTTGGAAGGTTTATCACTG